>JAGFNQ010002090.1:119507-299199 GCA_024364735.1 Boesenbergia rotunda | reverse complement strand
CTTTCTACTGCACCAACTTACTAAGCTATTTCCTAAAAGTTGACAGCTTCCACTTGTACTTTTTCTATCTAATTTACAACCAGCATAGTCAGAATCAGAGTATCCTGATAACTTAAAGGATGAAGTCCTAGGGTACCAAATCCCTACATTTAGGGTGCCCTTAATGTATCTTAAGACTCTTTTTAGGGCTGCTAAGTGAGTTTCCTTAGCACATGTTTGGGTACCTAGCACACATCCCTACTGAAAAGAGTATATCAGGTCTGCTGGCTGTAAGGTATAGTAGACTTCCTATCATACTTCTGTAAAGTTTTAGGTTCTACTGGTTTACCCTCAGGGTCACTATCTATTTTTTACATTTGTGGCCATTGGGGTACTTATACTTTTAGAGTTATCCATTTTAAATTTCTTAATTAGTTCTTTAGCATATTTAGACTGGATGTACATAATTTCCATCTTTAGTTTGTTTTGATTTGTAACCCTAAGAAAAAGTTGAGTTCCCCCAACTAAACTCATCCTCAAATTCACTTTCCATAATTGGTTACAAATTCCTTTTAGAAATTTAGAATTAGTTGATCCAAAATATTATATCATCTACGTAAATTTGGGCAACAAATATATCTTTTTCTAACATTTTAACAAACAAGGTTGGGTCAATTTGACCTTGTTTGAATTCTTTAGAGATTAGGTAATTGGATAATCTTTCATACCAGGCCCTGGGTGCTTGTTTTAGTCCATAAAGGGCTTTACTAAGTTTGTAGACATGATCGGGTTTTTCTAAATCCTCAAATCCTGGGGGTTGTCCTACATAAACTTCTTCCTTAATAAGCCCATTTAAGAAGGCTGACTTTACATCCATTTGGTATAATTTAAATCCTTTATGGGATGCAAAGGCTAGTAACATCCTAATCGACTCAAGTCTAGCTACAGGGGCAAAGGTTTCATCATAATCCAATCCTTCTATTTGGCTGAATCCCTTAGCTACTAAGCGGGCTTTATTTCGGACTATTTCACCTTGGTCGTTTAACTTATTCCTAAATACCCACTTAGTGTCAATTACGGATTTTCCTTTAGGTTTAGGTACTAATTCCCAGACTTGGTTTCTCTCAAATTGGGCTAACTCTTCTTGCATGGCTAAGATCCAGTCAGGATCAGGTAGGGCTTCCTCAATAGTCTTAGGTTCAATTTTTGAAATCATGGCTATTTGACTAAGATTTCTATAGGAGGCTCTAGTTCTGACTCCTAAGGTTGGATCACCTACAATTTGATCAGTTGGGTGACTAAGTCTGGGTTTCTTGGTTTGTCTAGTACTTGGCTCAGCTTCAGGTCCAGCTGGTCCAACAGGTTCAATCTGGGTTCATTGGTTGTTCAACTGATTCAGAATTTGGTTCAATTGTTAAGTCATTAAAGGGTTCAGTTAGGGTTTCAGAGTTATCTTCTTGATCAGTATTTGGTGAAGCTAAGTCAGAATTGTCAGATTTTGGGTTCGTTTCTTCATCAAATATTAAGTTGGTTGTTTCTTCAATTTTCTTAGTTATTTTGTTGTAGACTCTATAAGCTCTACTTGTTGTAGAGTACCCTAAAAAGATACCTGGGTTTGACTTGGATTGGAATTTTCCAAGATAGTCCTTGGTATTGAGAATATGGACTTTGCATCCAAAGACTCTAAGATAGTGTAGGTTTGGAAGTCTGTGGTAGTAAAGTTCATAGGGTGTTTTACTTAACCTTTTATTAAGCAGAGTCCTATTTTGGATATAGCAAGCTGTGCTAATTGCTTCTGCCCAATAGTGGTTGGGTAGGTCAAATTCATTAAGCATAGCCCTAGCAGCTTCCTGTAGGGTTCTATTCTTCCTTTCTACTATGCCATTTTGTTGGGGGGTTCTAGGACACGAAAATTCGTGTTTATATCCATTTACTTTGCAGAATTCTTCGAATCTTTGATTCTCGAATTCTCCCCCGTGGTCAGACCTAAGTCTTTTTATTTTGGTATCATTTTGATTTTCAATCAATTTGCAAAAGTTGTTAAATAGGTTCAGGGTTTCATCTTTGGTCTTTAGAAACCTAACCCAGGTGAACCTAGAGTAGTCATCAATTATCACTAAGCAGTACCGGTTTCCACTTAGTGACTTGGCTCCATGTGAATCAAATAGGTCAAGGTGTAGGAGCTCAAGTGTGGTTTGGGTTTGATCAGATTGGATCAATTTGTGACTAGACTTGGTTTGTTTGCCTTGATTACAGGATTCACATATTAGGTTTTCATTACTCTTAATTTTAGGAACACCCTTTACTAAGCCAAGTTGGGTAATTTTTGAGATAGTTCTTAGATTGGTATGACCTAATCTCCTATGCCAGAGTTTTGATTGTTCTAACTGTGTTAACATGCATTTGGGTATAAGGGGAAGATTTATAGTATATACATTGTTTTTCCTAGTGCCCTTAAGCATGATTTCTGAGTCTTGTGCGTTTCTAATTAGGCAGTTAGAATTGTTGAACGTAACTAAATAACCAGAGTCACATAACTGGCTTATGCTAAGTAAGTTAAAATTAAAGTTTTCTACTAATAGAACTTTCTTAATAATGAAATTGGATTTAAGTTCAATATTACCTGACCCAATTACCTTGAGTGTGGCATTGTTACCAAATGCTACTGAGCCCAGGTTTTTGAACTTGAGTTTGGTGAACTTCAATTTGTCCCCAGTCATATGTCTGGAGCACCCGCTATCTAACATCCATTGGTCCAAATCTTTATGTTCCTACACATAAAGAATTTTTGATGATTTGGATCCAATTTAAGTTAGAGATAGCTTAAATTGAGTTTCACTTCCTAGTCTGTCTCACCCCAGTCTAGGGTTTTCAATCACGTTAACCTTAAGGTTTTTGTGAGACAGGTTTGAAGGTAAAAATTAATTTTGAAAGGAATTTTCATTTATTTTGAAAAGTTATTTACTTTTGAAATAAAACAGAAAGTTTTGAAAACAGATTAAGTGTTTTTCAAAAAGATAATAATTTTGAGAAGTAGAAGTTTTGAAAAACAGATTAGAATCTATAATTATTTGAAATTTGAGTTAGATTCGAATTTGACAAAAGTTAACTTGAATTTGAATTTCAGAAATTGGCTTCCAGGTCTTGGCGAGGCACTAGGCCTTCTTTGGCCGAAGCCTTATGGGATCATCCACCCTTTCCTTGACAAAGCCTTTTAATGAAATTTCATTTTCAAATTAATTTAGGTCATTTTCTGGTCTAACTAGCTTGGATCTTGGATCGGTAGCTTCGGCTAGTTCCGCCAAATTGGCTTCCCTAACGTACTATCATCTCACCTCCACCCAATACTATGTTTTCAAGTTTCAAATAATTTCGTCCTTAAATCTAAGTATTCCTTAAATCTAAGCATGGCAATTTGCAAGAAATTAAATAAACAAGCAATCAATTAATTAAAAAAAATCATCTAATTATAAAAATTGTTTTGATTTTGGCTCCCCCTGGACTATAGCCTCTATATGGGTTAGGCAAGATGTGAATCTTGTCCTTGGGGATCCAAAATTGATTTGAACCAGTTGGTTTAGTCAGGCACAGTTTTGGCACCCATGCCTGAACCTTAGGTCTTGACTGGTTCAGTACAGCAAAGTAGGATCTTTGCCGAGATTTGGTTCTATAACCAAGTCCGGATCGGTTTAGAACAGACTTCTGTTTTCCCAGAATCATGTCAAGATTCTTGGAACCAGAAGTGAATCGTTCTAAAGCTGTTCTTAAGTCCTTAATTTGAGTTTTCAGGGAGGAATTCTCTGATTCAAGTTTTTCAACTTGATCAGGGGTTCCTTCCTGAATTTTCTCAGTTAAGGAATTAGAATCAGCTCCCTCTTTCAGGAGTTTTACTTCCTGTCGGAGGGACTCGATTCGGAGTTTGGCTTTCGCCAAATCTCGGGATAGATAGGAAATAAGAGAATTTAATTGCGATTTTGAAAAGCCCGTTACCTTTATTTCGCCGTCGTCGGAGAAAGTCAGTTTGCCGTCGTCCCGGTCCGAGTCTGAGTCAGTCTCGATTTGATCCGAAGCGGTCAGGGCTAGAAGATTGGACTGAGGTGCTTCTTCTTCTTCTGAAGAAGAAGACTCATCCCAGGTTGCTTGGAGTGCCTTCTTCTTTCTGGTCTTTTTGGACTCCTTTAGGCTTGGACATTCGGTCTTGTAGTGGCCCTTCTTCTTGCATTCGTAGCAGGTTACGTTGGGCTTGTGTTTGTCAGTTGCTGGTTCAGCTGGTTCATCCTTTCTTCGGCTTGTTCTTCGTGTGTTGGTTTGGTTTTTCAACCTTTTGTAGTAGCTTCGAGCTAGCCGGACCAGTTCAGATTGATCTTCCTCTTGATCTTCTATTTCTGAATCTGAGGTAGATTCAGGTTCAACTTGAATTTTCTTCTTGGTCATTTTCCCTGTTTTCCCTGCAAAAAAGGCTATACTTTTCTCGACCAAATTGGAGTTAGTCTGTTCATGCAGCTCAAGTTCAGAAAATAACTCATCTAGCTTAATTTTTGAAAGATCCCTAGAGACCTTGTATGCATCTACCATAGATGCCCACAAGGTGGTCCTAGGGAATGCGTTTAGGGCGTACCTTATCAGATCACGGTTTTGAACCTTGTGACCTATTGCGTGAAGACCATTCATCAGCTCCTGGATTCTGGCGTGGAGCTGGGCTGCTGTCTCGTTATCTGCCATTTTGATAGTGAAGAGCTTGTTCAGTAGCAAGTCTCGTTTGCTGATCCTTGTATCTGAAGTTCCTTCGTGGAGTTCAATCAATTTAGCCCATAGTTCCTTTGCACTTTTGAAGGGTCCTACGCGGTTCAGCTCTTCTTTCGTTAGTCCACATTGTAGAGTCTGGGTTGCTTTGGCGTCAGCTTCAATCTTTCGTTTAAGGGCAGTGTCCCATTCTGAGTAGTCTTGTGGTACACCTTCAGCATTGGTGGGAATCATCAGTCCAGACTGGATGATTATCCACATTTCCACCTGAGTTTTCAGGTGGACCTCCATTCGACTTTTCCAGTAGGGAAAGTCTTCTCCACTGAAAAGTGGAGGTCTGGCGGTGCTAAATCCTTCTTGGATAGACATTTGTTACTGTAATAAAAGAAAACAACAAAAATATTTCCAAGACTTGGTCTTGGATTAGTAGTGCGGGAAGAAATAATCAAACACAGATTTCAAGGGGTGTTGCACCAACCTTGAGATAAAAACTCGAACGAAAAAATTTCTTTATTTTAAAAAAAATGAGAGAAAAAAAAAATCCGAAAAAATATTCAAACTGGTGGTTGCACCAGGTTTGACTTCCCCGCTCTGATACCACTTGTTGGATCGAGAAATGCGAGAGAGGGGGGGTGAATGTCGCAATTCGTTCGGATTTAAAAGAGCGGGTGCGCAGCGGAAATAAAAGAGAGCACAACAACGCAAACACAGCAGGTTTACTTGGTTCGGAGCCTGGGTCGACTCCTACTCCAAGGCCCACGGTCGTTGACCGTTTTCTGCGGGCAATTCTATAAGTTCGCAAAGTTTACAAATAGATTTTACAATAAGGCAGAATAGTAAACTTTAAATACAACTCTAGTTACCGACGTCCGGTGAAGATTGAAGTTCTGGAGCAGCGGGACGTCGTCGGCTTGAGTTGGCAGCTTTCTGGAGCGTGTCGTGGAAGCAGAAGAGCGTAGAGTTGTCGAAGGAATTGGTTGTCCTTTGAAGAGGGTCGAGGCCCTCTTTATATAGGGCAGGGGGCGCCCGACATGCTCGGGGCGCCCTCCACGTGGCTTCTGATCCGGCGTGCTCTCGGTCGTGACTGATCGCTTCGACTTCGGGATAACAGTTGACTGGGGCGCCCGACGCGCACGGGGCGCCCGATTGACCGGTCAAACTTTATCACCGAGGCTTCGCGAGGGTGAGCTGCAGCCGCCTTCAGTGGCGTGGCACAGTGGGCGCCCGAGACACGCGGGGCGCCCGATCTGCGTGGTGCCCGATTTGCGCGGCGCCCGCGACAAGAGGGGCGCCCGACATGCGCGGGGCGCCCCCCAACGCGGTGCTGTCGGAGGTTTACTTCTCTGCTGACTTTGGGTTGACTCTGGGGCGCCCGACACATCCGGGGCGCCCTGCTCAGCTGCGGCCTCACTCCTTTGAGGCCCTCTGAGCTGCAGAAACGCAGTCCTTCGGTCCTGCATCCAGGGTTAGTCCAAAATAGCAAATACTAAGTTGATTTTTCACAGCCTTAGCTGTCTTGGTTCTGACTTTGGGTCTCCAAAATGGAGCCCTAGGTCGAACCGACGCCTAATGTTCCCTCGAGGGGAACGCGTCCTCACCTACTCCTCTCGGGAGAGTTTTACCTGGTGCCAACCGGATCCTCCAGTTGGACTTTTGCCCAGCAGTCCTTCGCCAGGTCTTGAGTTACCAAGCTTCCCTTCGCTTGGTGCCTAGCAGCCCTTCGCTAGGTTTTTTCTTCTGGCAGCCCTTCGCCAGTGCTTAGCATTCCTTCGCTAGGGCTTGTCCTGTCTGGCAGTCCTTCGCCAGTGCCTAGCAGTCCTTTGCTAGGGCTAGTCCTGTCTGGCAGTCCTTCGCCAGTGCCTAGCATTCCTTCACTAGGGCTTTTCCTGTACACTCAAGAAACTCGTTAGACAACCATTAACCCTTAACTTTTGAACCTTTTTGCCAATATCAAAACACAGGTTTGACTTGGGTGCAACTGCACCAACAAACTTAAGCATATAAAATATGGATTAAACATGGATTTTAGAGCCTAAAATAATCAGCAAAAATGGTGGTTATCAGAGAGCATTTTTCAGTCTATCCTATCCTACCGTGATCTTAGCCGTCGCACGGTTTATATGCCTTTTGGTCACATCATCACTGATTGGCTTATGTCAGGTGGTGTTGACGTCACCAAAGGCAGGACCATGCCCATGGTTAAGCAAGATTATCGTTTGGGCCGGCGAGCTTTTGCAAAGTCTGGTACTATCATTTGTGAGCGTGATGGGGTCTTGGTGTGGAAGGATGGACGCGGACTTGGTGAGCTGCCTGGCGGAGCACCACATTTTCAGGCACCACACGAGGCTCCTCCTGCTGACGACGAGTATGACGACGAGCCGGAGCTTGATCTTCGCTGGCAGATCGCGGAGCTGGATTAGACCTTCCAGTAGGATTTCAGTTGCGAGAGGCTTACCGCGAGGAGACCCGATCACGGTTCAGCTCTATTGAGCATAGATTGACAGCGATTGAGACTGACGTCTCTGGGACCCGTGCCCTCCAGCAGACATGGTATGATGAGTGGCGCAGCCACACATTTCCAGGAGGTGCACCTTCATCGAGTACTGCACCAGGGTCCTTTGCTCCTACTGATGCGACGATGGATGACCTTATGCACGATGACGACCCACCAGCTGATCATTGAGCTTGGATGTTTATTGTCTCTTTTCATGATGTGTGTACTTGACCTGTTTGACTTTTGGGCTATATGCCCTTGACTTGCTTAGTGTGGCTTTGTGCCACACGTATCTGGATTTCGATGCCTGTGACTTGCATCGTGTTATGTCTTAGGATATTTTATGACCTACTCTTTATGATGCTGATGCATGTTTTATCCTACTTGATGATGCTAGATGACTACTATTTGAAATCGTGCTATATTGCCATGATTATGTTTTTATCTCATGATAGTATGCTTATTGTTGATGCCATGTTGATTATCTGTCTATTATCTGCATGCTTGCTACATTGCGATGTTCATGTCTATGCTACCATGCTCATATGATACATATGTCTGTTTCGCCATTTGATATATTTTTGCCATATGTGATCGTATGATTATCGATAGTCAATCATATTCTTGTTAATTTGAGATACCCCTAGGGTTGAGGGGGAGTTTGGTTTAAACTTATTAGCCCTTCTAGCCCCTTTTCGGTGTTCGACAAAGGGGGAGAGTGTTGGTTAGTTAAGTTTAGGTTGATCATGTTGTAGGGGGAGGATCCTGATTCCCATATGATTCTGGATTTGAGGAAATGGATTGAGAATCCCTAAACTTAGATCGGGTTGTCAAACAACAAAAAGGGGGAGATTGTTGATGCAGTCTGGCCCTGATTGTTGTTTTGGTGTTGACACCGATTTAAGTTTAGGTTGATGATTATTGATTATGATTAAGCCCTGATCGGGGATCAGGCATGGTATGGAAAATCCTAGTCTGGAGGGCTAGGTGTTGGAAAATCCTAACCTGGAGGGTTAGGTGTTGAAAATCCTAGTTTGGAGGGCTAGGTGTATGAAAAGTCCTAATTCGGAAGAGGTGGGTGAAAAGTCCTAGCTTGGAGGGCTAGGTGAAAAGTCCTAACTTGGAGGGTTAGGTGCAAATTTCCATCTTGGAGAATTAGGTGAAAAAGTCCTGGCTTGGAGGGTCAGGTCCTAGCTTGGAGGGCTAGGTTTGGAAAGTCCTAATCTGGAAGAGTTGGGTGAAAAGTCCTAGCTTGGAGGGCTAGGTGAAAAGTCCTAGCTTGGAGGGCTAGGTGAAAAGTCCTAACTTGGAGGGTTAGGTGCAAATTCCCAACTTAGAGGGTTAGGTGAAAAATCCTTAGCTTGGAGGGCTAAGGTGGAAGAGAACTTAGCTTGGAGGGCTAAGTTTACGTCCCTGGATCGGTCTGGTGATCGGTCAGGGAAGCTGGCACGCTGCCCTGTTGTGGATCGGTCTGGTGACCGATCCAGCAACGACTGATCGGTCTGGTGACCGATCAGGGAGCACACAGTGAGGTTGGGAACCTACTGTACTGCTCCTGATCGATCCGGTGACCGATCAGGGAGTGTGTGTTTCACCTACTGCTTGGCTCCTGATCGGTCGGGTGACCGATCAGGGAGCGAACAGTTGAGGTTGAGTTCCCTTGCTGATCTGAACCTGATCGGTCTGAAGACCGATCAAGATCACTGTGCAGATCATTCCGGAGAACGATCCAGCATCGCAGGTTCCTCACTATGATCGATCAGGCTCTAGCCTGATCGGTCTGGTCATGATCTGATCGGTCTGGTGACCGATCAGGAGGTTTGGACTGCGAAGCTCAGAAATCGCCCAAGAAAGGGGTGGATCGTTCGAGTGATCGATCCACAACCTGGGATCGGTCTGGTGATCGATCCAGGAGAAGTCACAAAGAAATCGTGATTTCTAATTGAGCGTTGGGGACCGTTCAGGACGAAGCCTGATCGGTTTGGACATAGCCTGATCGGTCTGGTGACCGATCAGGAGTCGCTCTGATCGGTCGGGTGACCGATCACTTTAATTTAAATTGCACTGTCAGACGCTCTGATCGCGTCTGGCCGTATCCGATTCGCTGATGTTTGCCTCTGATATTTCATTTACTGTGTGATATACTGCTCTAACAGTCTGATTAAGCTGTAGGTGACAGGGGAGGATTCAAACACTCAAGGAGAAGTCAATGGAGACTTTCCTTGGAGCAGGTTTGTCCATTTCTCATCTCAGGTTGCAACGGCTGGAGCTGCAGGACTGAAGCCGCTGACTGAAGCTTGGCTGAGGGAGCTCAGGAAGTTCAGTAAGGGTTCAGTGGTAGCTGGCCTTGGCAGTGAGGCAGCTGGAGGCTGCTGGAGATAAGGTCACTTGATGCTTAGTGGAGAAACAAAAAGGGACGAGAGACAGCTTCGGTGAAGTAGAGTTCTACAGCTTGTGTTTTGAGTTCTTGCCGCCCTGAGTTCTCCACAACTGCTTGTTGTGTTCTTGAAGTTTCCATCATTCTGAGCAAGCGATCGAGAAGCAACCAATCTTTACTTGAGCGCTTGAAGGAGAGAACAAGTAGCTTGGAGTCCGACAGTGGGAAGACCCGAAAAAGGGTTCTTGCGTGAGATCGCCACTGGGTGGATCTCAGGGAAGCTAGCTGTGTTCTTGTCCTTGCTAAGTGTTTGAGTAAGATCTTTCTCGTAGTTTCTTTGTGCTTAAACTTTATCCTGATTGAAACGCTGTGGAGAGGTTTCTCCACCGAGAAGGAGGTTGCATTATATCCGGTGAAACCGGGGCTTAATCTGTCGACGATCAAGGGATCGACCACCTTAAGGGCACGCCAAGGAGTAGGGGCAAGTTATCCTCGAACCTTGTAACTTCTCCTGTTAGTGATCTTGTTAATCTTGCTAGTTAGTTTTCTGTTTTAGTTTCTGCAGTTTCTATTTTCCATACTTCCGCTGTGCTACTAACAACTTCAAGTGCAGAAACTTGCTAACTTCGTGAAGTGAAAAGTGATTGGCTATATTCACCCCCCCTCTAGCCATCCCATTTCCAACATTACTTTTACTGTAGGTGAGAGATCTACTTACATCCTTACGCTTAGAACTCACTATACCGACGTAGGATCTAGCGTGGTACTCCTCATCCACTTCCTTCGCACGATCCGAATCTTGGGCACAAGAAAAGAAGAGGAGAAACCCTAGTTCTTTTCTTGTTTTCAGCAAAGAAGAAGAAGAATGAGAAAACTCTTGGTTTTCTCTTCTTCCACTCCTTTATATACTAAGTGGAAGTTGAAGCATCACTCATAAAAGATGCTTACTGTTACTTATCTAATATCGATTCCATATTCTAATAAAAAGATCACTAACATGATTGGTAACTTGAAATTAACCCTAATCCATGGGTTGCAGGTTCGATCCCTCACTTTGACCATTTAAAAGTTGTTTTTCTTTTTGTTTATTTTGAAAAATTATGAAAAATTCGGGTGTTACAATCCTCCCTACCTTATGGAAAGATCATCCTCTAACTTAGAATAACTCTGGATACTTTTGCCTCATGCTATCTTCTGTTTCCCAAGTTACCTCTTCATGCTTCTGGTTTAGCCATAGAACCTTCACTAAGGGTACCTCTTTGTTCTTCAGTTTCTTGACTGCTCGATCTATTATCTGAATAGGTCGACTTTCATAACTGAGATCTTCTTGAACTTGTACCGTCTATGGCTCAATCACTTGGCTGGCATCGGGAACATGTTTCTTTAGCATTGAGACATGGAACACATTGTGAATAGCTGACATCTCTGGAGGTGATTGACTTTGAAACAACAACGATTAATTACTATTGCTATAAAGCAAGCCCGTATTTTATCTTTGTTACCCTTTCTTAATAATGAGAGACTATTTAAGAATAAAAAATCGGAGTCGATCCCCCGAACTCGAATTACTCGTCCTAGAAAAAAAAAATAGACATACTCTTCAATTGACTCCAAACTCCAATTGTAACTCAAGCTCAGATGTGTTTTTTGTTCGAAAAGGCCTAGAATCTAGAAGAGTGGGTTCCAATGTTAAAAGAAAAAAAATTCCCATTTTTTTTTAAACAGCTCTAACTCATAAGCTACCTTGTCAACTCTTTTCGTTACTAGGTAGGGTCCTATGTAACGAGGACTTAGCTTGCCTTTCTTGCCAAATCTCATTACTCCTTTCATGGGGGAACCTTTGAGGAAAACTATATCCCCAACCTCGAACTCTAGTGGTCTACGCCGCACATCGGCATAACTCTTCTGCCTACTCTGAGCAGTTTCTATTCTTTGGTGGATGCACTTTATAGCTTCTGTGGTATCCTCAATAAAATCAGTCTGAAACCTCATTTCTTTCTTCTCACCACCTTCATACCAACAGATAGGAGATCTGCACCTCCTGCCATAAAGAGCTTCATAAGGCGCCATACCAATAGTATCTTGGTAACTATTATTGTAGGCGAACTCAGCTAAACACAAGTACTTGCACCAACTGCCCTTAAAATCTAATGCACAAACTCTAAGCATATCCTCTAAAACTTGATTTACTCTTTCTATCTGCCCATCAGTCTGAGGATGGAAAGCTGTGCTAAACTTCAGTTTGGTGTCAAGCGTTGTCTGTACACACTCCCAAAAGTGTGAAGTGAAACGACCATCTCTATCAGAGATAATGGTCTTCGGAACTCCATGCAGTCGGATCACTTCCTGAACATATAACTGGGCTAGTCTTTCTATGGAGTAGGACACTTTGATTGCCAAGAAATGGGCAGACTTGGTCAATCTATCTACAATTAACCAGATAGCATCATAGCTATTTGTTGTCTTGGGTAGACCAATAATGAAGTCCATGGCTATGTCTTCCCATTTCCACTCCGGAATCTGTATGGGCTGTAGGACTCCTCCTGGCCTCTGGTGTTTTGCTTTCACTCTTTGGCATGTCAGGCAGGTACTGATATACTTAGCTACATCTCTTTTCATTCCGGACCACCAAAATTTTTTTTTCAAATCCTGGTACATTTTGGTAGAACCAGGATGCATAGAGTAGGGAGTTCTATGGGCTTCCTCAAGAATATTCTTTCTTAGCTCCTCACTGCTAGGGACACATAGACGATCTCCATAATAGAGTATCCCACTGTCAGATACTCTAAACTCTTTACTTTCTCCTTCTTGCATCTCTTGCTTGATCCTTTGAATATCAGAATCTTTCTCTTGCTTTTTCTGTATATCCTCAAGCAGAGTTGACTCTAGTGTCAATACTGAGAGTTGCCCATCTACGATCTCCACTCCATAATCTACTATCTCTTTCTGCAGTGGTGGTGACAGTAATGATAGGGACATCAAAGTTGCGCAAGTCTTTCTACTTAATGCGTCAGCCACCCTGTTTGCTTTGTCGGGGTGGTAGAGAATCTCACAGTCATAATCTTTAACTAACTCCTGCCACCTTCGTTGTCTCATATTCAGGTCCTTCTAAGTGAAGAAATATCTCAGACTCTGGTGATCTGTGTAAATCCTGCACTGGACTCCGTATAGGTAATGTCTCCACATCTTGAGGGCGAAGACTACGGCGGCTAACTCAAGATCATGAGTAGGGTAGTTCTTTTCATAATCCTTGAGTTGTCGGGAGGCATAAGCAATGACCTTGCCTTCTTGCATGAGTACAACTCCTAGTCCCAACTTTGAGGCATCACTGTATATGTTAAAACTTCTATCACTTTCTGGAATTGTAAGAATGGGAGCACTTGTCAATCTTTTCTTCAACTCAATAAAACTCCGCTCACAGTCTTCAGTCCATTCGTACTTCTTATTCTTTCTGGTAAGGGCGGTTAGTGGAGAAGCTATCTTGGAGAAGTTCTCCACGAATCTTCTATAGTACCCTGCTAAACCTAGAAAGCTCCTGATCTCACTATCATTCTTTGGTCGACCCCAATTACTAACTACTTCAATCTTGGCGGAGTCTACCATAATACCTTCCTTGGAAATGATGTGGCCTAGGAAAGTCACTCGGTCAAGCCAAAATTCACACTTTGAAAACTTAGCATATAACTTCTGCTGTTGTAGCGTCTTCAACACTACCCTCAGATGTTCATCATGTTCTTCCTGAGACTTTGAATAGACTAGGATATCATCAATGAAGACTATGACAAACTTATCAAGAAACTCCTTGAATACTCGATTCATTAGATCCATGAACGTTGCAGGGGTATTTGTCACTCCAAAAGGCATGACCACAAACTCATAGTGTCCATATCTTGTTCGAAAAGCCATTCTCGGCATGTCACTCTCCTTGACTTTGAGTTGGTGATACCCTGATTGCAAATCAATCTTGGAAAACATGGTTGCCCCCTTCAACTGATCAAATAAATCGTCTATCCTTGGCAAAGGATATCTATTCTTGATAGTCACTTTGTTCAGGGCTCGATAATCTATGCACATCTGCATAGATCCATTCTTCTTCTTGACGAACAACACAGGAGCTCCCCAAGATGAATAACTAGGGCGGATGAAACCCTTGTCGAGCAACTCCTGTAGTTGTTCTTACAGTTCTTTCAATTCTACTGGCGTCATGCGATAATGTGCCTTTGAAATCGTGTTGGTCCCTGGAGCCAAATCAATTTCAACTCGATTTCTTGATTGGGAGGTAGACCTGGTAACTCTTCAGGAAACACCTTCGGATAGTCGCAAACTACCCGTACTTCTTCTTTCTTTATCTCTTCTCTTTGCCTTGCATCTACTATATGTGCTAAATAACTAGAACATCCATTATCTAACATCTTGTGAGCTTGTAGGTTAGAAAGAAACCTTTTTGTCTTTCTCTTTTGGTCTACGACAAACTCGAATGAAAGTTCTGCTTCTGGTGTGAACTTTACACTTCTTTTGCGGCATTCAATAGAGGCACTGTACTTGTTCAAGAAATCCATCCCTAAGATGATATCATAATCCTTCATGTCAAGGACTACCATAGAGTTCTCGGTTAGAAATCTGAATTGACACAGCTCTCAGCCACTGAGTAGATGCCATGACCTCTCCCGAAGGTAAGATTGTTGAGAACTTCATCGTTCAACATTTCTGGTGGCCTTTATACTGTTTAAGTAGTGCTTAGTGATCAAAGCACTACTTATCAGTTCTTCGGAGGTTTACGGCCTCTTAACACCGCTGGCCACATTTAACGCTATCTCAGGTCTTAACATCTTGAGCTTTAGCCTGACTCTCTCTTTTTCTGTGCTAACTAGCTCTGGGCACAGACGAGCTAACCGATTAAACTTCTTCACTGCTTCATCCACGGATAAGTCTCCTTGTCTAAACTTCGTGAATTAGTCGTAATGCTTGTTGGTTACTCGCATGTGAAAATATTCTTTGAAGAACTCAGTCTCGAAGTCGGCCCATATCATCTGGCTGACATTTCTCTTGGCCTTGACTCTCTCCCACCACATTCTAACATCTCCCGTAAGGCAGAAAGATGCACACTTATCTTCTCTACCTCAGGCCATTCCAGTAGCTCTACTATGCTTTCCCAAGTTTTGAACCATGCTTGAGCATCCCATGGTTCGCTTGTGCCTGAGAAGTTCCCTGACATTAGTTCCTCCCACTGGATAAGGTATATTTTTTGCCTTACCCCCCTTGCCGGGACTACAGATGTAACCGATGGGTCTTCGGTCACAACTGGTGCCACTACATTCACCACCGACGGGGTAACAAGAGCGCCCTGCTGGTTAGCCATCATGGTGGCAATAACTTGCTGTTGTTTTGTTAACTATCTCTATAACTGCGGCACCACCTCTAAGAGATTTGGTGGTGGTACTGACTCTGTTGCCTCTTGCCCTCTAGGAGCTTGCTCCTCGTTTTGGGTCTTTCTAGGACGTCTTCAAATGTATAACTTAACACTTAACGGTAATGTTCCCAAACTTGCTTTAGGATACAACAAGACCTTAGTCTTGTTTCTTATCTCATTTCTTAGTCCTAGAACTCGTTCTAGGGCTTAGTAAGACCTTGGTCTTACTCAGAACTTTTATCGAGCATCTTGCGTGCTGAAATCCCCCAAACCTTGTGTTTGGGCTAATCAAGACCTTGGTCTTGCTATACTAAGATCACAACATGAAGGATGTCCTCTTGGCATTCTCTTACTCTATATCTTGAAGAGGGTAATGACATTACTTCTCTAAGGACAATTCATCAATAAGGATATTTCATTATTTCACTATCATTCTCCTCATATCATCAGTAAAAGTATAGATCTGGCTCAATTGGTTACCAGGATTCATAAACTTTAGTACTTAAGCTTGGAGGTCTAGAGATCGAATCCTAGGAAGACAAAAATCCACTGGCTAGGGGTGGGAAGTCCTAGTGAGTAACGGAATGGTCGACGGTCGACAATCCATAGAAAAATAAAGGGTCGCCAAATGGGTCGTCAAATGGGGCGGGTCGTTACAATAAACTCATGCTTGTATTTAAAATGCATCACTTAGCACTTAAAAAGGTAATGTTCCCAAAACTTATTTTAGGACACAACAAGACCTCGGTCTTGTTTCTTATCTCATTTCTTAGTCCTAGAACTCGTTCTAGGGCTTAGTAAGACATTGGTCTTACTCAGAACATCGGTATCGAACACCTTGCGTGCCGAAATCCCAAAACCTCACGTTTGGGCAAATCAAGACCTTGGTCTTGCTATACTAGGATCACATCATACAAAAGACTTGAAAATCATGTTTAAACTCATTAGAGAACTACTTTTACTGCAGGTGAGAGATCTACTTACATCCTTACGCTTAGAACTCACTATACCGACGTAGGATCTAGCATGGTACTCCTCATCCACTTCCTTCACACGATCCGGATCTTAGGCACAAGAAAAGAAGAGGAGAAACCCTAGTTCTTTTCTTGTTTTTGGCAAAGAAGAAGAAGAATTAGAAATCTCTTGGTTTTCTCTTCTTCCACTCCTTTATATACTAAGTGGAAGTTGAAGCATCACTCATAAAAGATGCTTACTATTACTTATCTAATATCAATTCCATATTATAATAAAAAGATCACTAACACGACTGGTAACTTGAAATTAATCCCAACCCGTGGGTTGCAGGTTTGATCCCTCACTCTGACCATTTAAAAGATTTTTTTTCTTTTTATTATTTTGAAAAATTTTGAAAAATTCAGGTGTTACATCAGAGGCTGAGATTCAATCCCAATTGTCTGCACCTGGTATACCCCAACAGAACGGTGTAGCAGAAAGAAGGAATATGACTCTTATGGAGATGGTTAGGTTAATGATGAGCTACTCTGAGTTGCCGGATTCGTTCTGGGGATATGCTCTGGAAACGGCAGCATACATACTGAACTTGGTACCATATAAGTCAGTCCCTTCTACTCCCACAGAACTGTGGACTGAGCAAAAGCCTAGTCTAGGACATGTTCAGATTTGGGATAGTCCAACACATGTACTGAAAAGAGATACTGATAAGTTGGAATCTCGTACAGACGTGCGTCTGTTCGTAGACTATCCTAGAGGAACGAAAGGTGTGTTGGTGCTGGAAGCACCAAAGTCAAACCTGTGTTTTGATAATGGCAAAGGGTTCAGAAGTTAAGGTGTGGTTGTGATCTAACAAGCTTACTAAGTGTGCAGGAAAGTCCTAGGAACATTAGGCAAGAAGTCCTGGCAAAGGGCTGAGCAAGAAGTCCTGGTCAAGGACTGGGTAAGAAGACCTGACCGGAAGTTGGACAAAGAAGACCTGGTCGAGGACTGGGAAAGAAGTCCTGGCAAAGGGCTGGACACCGAAGACCTGACTGGAAGTTGGGCAAGAAGTCATGGTCGCGGACTGGGCACGAAGACCTGATCGAGAGGATTGGAAAAAAGTCCAACCGGAGGAGTCGGTTGGCAAAAGGTAAACTCTCCTGAGAGGAGTATGTGAGGATGTGTTCCCCGTGTGAGGGAACAGTAGGCGTCGGTTCGACCTAGGGTTCTATTTAGGAGACCCAAAGTCAGAACCAAGACAGCTAAGGCTGTAAATAATCTCTAACAGTCTTGCTTTGTATGTTTTGGAATTAACCTTGGTTGCAGGGAAGGAAGGAACGGGTTTCTGCAGCTCAGGCACCTCAATGGAGTGAGGCGCCTCACTGGGCTAGGCGCCCGTATGGATACGGGCGCCCCAGTTCAAGGCCAAAAACAAAACATCGAAGCAAACTACCACGAAGCCTCTGGACCAAGTCAGCTTAGGCGCCTGTGTTAACACAGGCGCCCCCATCATCCCAGGCGCCCCAATGAAGGGGATAAGCACTGACCGAGCCTGCGGATTAGAGTTCGCTCAGGAGAGGCCACGTGTCAGGCGCCCCCATCGACACAGGCGCCCCTATGGCTGCTATATAAGGGGGTTCACCCCCAAGGCTTCAGAACAACTTCTTCCAACTGTTTTCTCCAAGCGCTCTGCTCCAGAAAGCCCCGTACTCACGTCTCAAGCTCCAATGACGACCCGCGGCTCAGATTTCATTACTTTCCCATCGTCGATATAAATTTTGTTAAAGTACTGTACTCAATTCCATATTCTATTCTTGTACTTATTTGTGCAAATTATAGAATTGCCCAAAGTAAACGGTCAAGGACCTTGGGCCTTGGAGTAGGAGTCGATCTAGGCTCCGAACCAAGTAAAAGAAACTTGTTAGCATTGATTTTGTTTTTTCCGCTGCGCAATCGCTCTAACTTTTAATTCGAAATTCTTCGATCGATATTCACCCCCACCCTCTATCGATTTCTCCATTCCAACAAGTGGTATCAGAGCGGGTGGTTCAAACTTGGTGCAACCACCAGTTTGAGAGTTTTTTTTTCGGATTTACGAAATTTTTAATTTTTTTTGAATCTTTCTCGTTAATCGAGGTTGGTGCAACACCACTCGATTTTTTTTCTTAGCTAGTTTTTTTTTCTCTCCTGCACTGCTAATCCAAGAGCAAGTCTTGGTACATTTTTGTTATTTCTCTTGTGTTCGAGGTATAAACTAAATGGCCAACCAAGAATGGAACAGTGCCCGTCCACCGCTCTTCTCTGGCGAAAATTTTAATTCCTGGAGATGTCTAATGGAATCCCACCTGAAGGCCAATCTGGATTTATGGTTAATAATCCAAACGGGGTTCACATTCCCCACAGAAGATGGAACATTGATCGCCTGGGACAAATTGGACGAACCAACTTTGAGGAAGATCGAGACTGATGCTAAGGCAACAGTAATCTTACAATGCGGCCTGACCAAAGAAGAATTGAAGCTGGTCGGATCCTTTAACTGTGCCAAAGAGATGTGGGACAAGCTAATCAACCTACATGAAGAGAGCTCCGATATTGAGATCTTAGAAGGTGCGATGTCTGACTCATCGAAGGATTCGGACGATGAAGAAGAAGATCAAGGAAATTATTTTGCATTCTCGACTCAAGCACAAGTAGCTGAGATAGACTCGACACCGGACGTCGAAACCGAACCAGAGTCAGAAGACGAGATTTCCGAGACAAAATCGGTAACTAATTTTGAATCATTTTCTGAATTAAGGTTAAATAATCAAGCTGATACTGCAATGGTCGAGGAAGGTATAGTTTTCATTGTAGGGAAAACTCCAAGAGAACTGCAAAAGAGGCCTCAACCAGTACCTGAGTCCGACTCAGACTAAAAAACTGACGATGAAGAAAGGGATCGTCGGAAACTGGTCCGGTTGGCTCGCGACCACTACAAAATGCTGAAGAAACAATCAAGCAAAAGAAAGATGGCTAAAATCAAGAGGGAGACCTCCAAAAAGAAATCAAAAGGTAACATTGTAGATTTAAAATCTAACAGTCATATAGTATGTTATAAATGCAGGGAGAGAGGGCATTACCAAACCAGTGTCCCAATCATAAGAGTGGGTCTTCACCGTCTACAATAAAAAGAGCTCCCAAGAATGTTGGACAAACATTCGACAAAGGTAAATTTACAGTATTTGAAAATCTAGTATTTACCTTGAATAATGTGATTGATTCATATAAATTAGTTAAAGAAAATTGAAACAAGAAAATGAAACCTTGAAACATATGGTCAATATGCTAGAAAATTTAATTCATAATCTTGCTGATTTCGAAAATCTGGAGTATTACTCCAATTGTGACCTTACTTAGATAATTGTTTGCTTTAATTGTGTGTTGCTTTTTATTTTATTTTTTATTATGCTTAGAATTAGGATTGATTAATTTAAGGACTAAAGAGTTACTTAAAACTTGAATAACCTAGTATTAGGTGGAGGTGAGATGATAGTAAGTTAGGGAAGCCTTTCTAATAAGGTCAAGTGGGGTAAGGCGTACCATACTCGGTCTATTTAGTCTGGTAGAACTAGCCGAAGCTACCGATCCGAAACCTAGACTAGTTAGACCAAAATTTTTCAAGAAGTAATTTGAAAATGAATTTTCAGTAAAAGGCTTCGTCAAGGAAAGGGTTGTTGCTCCAATAAGGCTACGGCCAAAGAAGACCTCTGTGCCTCGCCAAGACCTAGAAGCCAATTATTGAAACTCAAATTCAATTTACTATTTGATAAATTTGAATCTAACACAAGTTTTGATTAAATCTTAGATTTAAGACTAATTCGAAGATAAAGATAAAAACATCTCACAAAACAGAAAAGTTAACCTGTTTTGACATGCAGAACTGGGTGAGATGTCTAGGTCCTAATAATGTAGTTAAATAATTTTTCAAAATCAACTCAGAATTAACTCAATTTTTCTCAAAAATTAACTCTAAATTAACTCTACATGATTTCCACTCAACATTTTTTTCAAGAATTGAATTTCATTTGTTTTCAAAATTAACTCATCAAGTATTGATTGAATTATACTAAGATCTAGGACATGATTGGGTCAATTATTGATTGGTCAAACCTAGTCAACATAGTCAAACCTGGTCAATACTGAAGTCTCTTAAGGCACTTAGATAGAGTCAGACGGTGTAGGATGTAGGGGGTTTTTTTTTCTTTGTCGAAAAATTTAGATTTTTTCAAAAAAAACCATATGCTTTAAAACTTATTATCATCTCAAAATAAGGTTTTCAAAAATTGATTCAAAAACTGTGTTATATCACTATCTCTTTGAAAAATTATCATCATTTATCATCATTTCAAAATGTTTTTCGAAAACTGTGCTATCATTTCAAATTATGTTTTCGAAAATTATCTCCTTGAAAACTATCATACTTAAAAGGTCGTTCAAAATTGTTCTTTTAATTTTGATAAACCCTAAAGACACAGAGGAAGTCTTCTTCATGATCTACAAAGGACTCTTAAGATGTGTTAAGTTTAGGGGGAGGTCAAATTAAAAGAATTATTGAACATTTCAAAATACTATATTTTCATGCACTATATTTTCAAAATCTTTTTGAAAACATAAGTAATTGTTTCAAAATACTATCGTTTTAAATCATTTTGGTATATACAGCATCACTTTCAAAAATTGCTTTTAGCTTATCATTTTGGGAAAGAATACTTACTTGAATTTGGAAGAATTTTTAGGACACTTAGGAAAATGTCCTTGCAGTTAACAAGATTTCCTAGGATTGTGTCAGACTGGAAAAGAAACTAAGTCAAGTAAAGCATTATGTTTTCAAAAAAAGATTTTCGTAATATGTGCATAATATCCGTTAAAAGTACTTATATTTTTTTTTTCAAAAATGCATAATGTCTTTTGAAAGTACTTATATGTTTTAAAAATACATAATAATTTTCAAAAGTGTTAATAGTTTTCAAAAAGGGCAAATCTTTCCCAAAGTACAGATTTTTTCAAAGTACATATTTTGCAAAATATAGATCCTTCAAAGTACAAACTTTTCAAAGTATAATCTTTTTCAAAGAAAAGTTATCCTTCAATGTACAAGTTTTTGCACAATGTTTTTCAATGTATTATTTTAAACTGCAAAAATCTCTAAGTGAAATATTGTTGAAAAGTGCATATTTTTCCAAAAAAAAAATCATTTATGCAATCCCTTTTCGAAAATCTCTCTCAATTGAAATGTTTCTAAGGAAATATTTTTTATGAAAATTTTTTGAGTTCAAAAACGTTTGCTGAAAGTTCAAGTTTTTTTTATTTGCACAAATACTTTTCAAAGTATAATTTTTTTTAGGAGCAATTTAAGTACTTAATTCCTTTCTAATATTTAGTCCTTTTTCAAGAAGGAAAATTTTTCAAATTGTTTTGTCAAAAATGATATGTTTTTCAAAAATTATACTAAGTACTTTGCAAAGGAAAGAAATTTTGTTGGTAAGATTCATAGATCAAAGTCAATTCAGTGGGTCTTTCACTTACAATTTTTTTCATCAAGAACACTTTATGAAACCATTTGACCCCCGAATTTGACAAGTCTAGATTAAGTGGGTTGATCTTTTTTTTTAATTCACCAGAGGTGGGTCAATACAAAACTTCAATTATTTTTACTAGCTCTAATTTACCTGCTATAATTAGGATCAATTTATTGTTTTATTTTTTTTATATATGGCAAAGGGGGAGAGAAAGGAAAAGAGAAATATTTTCAAAATTTTTAACTCTTTTTCAAAAAGTAAAGTAAATAACTAAGTGCTTAAAAATGTTTTTTAATC
Source organism: Boesenbergia rotunda (assembly GCA_024364735.1). Lineage (NCBI taxonomy): Eukaryota > Viridiplantae > Streptophyta > Magnoliopsida > Zingiberales > Zingiberaceae > Boesenbergia > Boesenbergia rotunda. Next base: position 277,387 of record JAGFNQ010002090.1, on the reverse strand, counting down.
TAAGCATTTTAAAACTAAGTATTTCTAAGTATTTTTTTAAGTATTTAAATGGTTCTAAGTGAAAATCTGTTTCTCTAAGTGTTTGTGTTGCAAAAACTGTGTGGAAATTTTTTTTAAGTTTAAAAAATTTGCTAAAACTCTTTGAAATTTTTTTTTCTAAGTGTAGAAAGCTTGAAATTTTTTATCTAAGTATAAATACTTCAGCACTTAGTCAAAATCTAAAGCACTTAGAAGGTTTACAAAAACCCACGTATCTTTGAAAAACTCAGGGGGGAGAGTATTTGTTTCAAGGGGAGAACTGAATTTCTTTTTTTTTTTGCTTGTTATCTTTTTAACTTAACATTTTGATCCGGGTTGCCATAAATCAAAAAGGGGGAGATTGTTGGTGTTGGAAGCACCAAAGTCAAACCTGTGTTTTGATAAAGGCAAAGGGTTCAGAAGTTAAGGTGTGGTTGTGATCTAACAAGCTTACTAAGTGTGCAGGAAAGTCCTAGGAACACTAGGCAAGAAGTCCTGGCAAAGGGATGGGCAAGAAGTCTTGGTCAAGGACTGGGCAAGAAGACCTGACCAGAAGTTGGGCAAAGAAGTCCTGGTTGAGGACTGGGCAAGAAGTCCTGGCAAAGGGCTGGACACCGAAGACCTGACCGGATGTTGGGCAAGAAGTCCTGGTCGCAGACTAGGAACGAAGACCTGATTGAGAGGATTGGGCAAAAGACCAACCGGAGGAGCCGGTTGGCAAAAGGTAAACTCTCCTGAGAGGAGTAGGTGAGGATGCGTTCCCCGTGCGAGGGAACAGTAGGCGTCGGTTCGACCTAGGGTTCCATTTAGGAGACCCAAAGTCAGAACCAAGACAGCTAAGGCTGTAAATAATCTCTAACAATCTTGCTTTGTATGTTTTGGAATTAACCTTGGTTGCAGGGAACGAAGGAACGAGTTTCTGCAGCTCAGGCGCCTCAATGGTGTGAGGCGCCTCACTGGGCTAGGTGCCCATATAGATACGGGCGCCCCAGTTCAAGGCCAAAAATAAAACATCGAAGCAAACTGCCACGAAGCCTCTAGACCAAGTCAGCTCAGACGCCTGTGTTAACACAGGCGCCCCCATCAGCCCAGGCGCCCCAGTGAAGGGGATAAGCACTGACCGAGCCTGCGGATTAGAGTTCGCGCAGGAGAGGCCACGTGTCAGGCACCCCCATTGACACAGGCACCCCTATGGCTGCTATATAAGGGGGTTCACCCCCAAGGCTTCAGAACAACTTCTTCCAACTGTTTTCTCCAAGCGCTCTGCTCCAGAAAGCCTCGTGCTCATGTCTCAAGCACCAACGACGACCCGCGGCTCAGATTTCGTCGGTATAAATTTTGTTAAAGTACTGTACTCAATTCCATATTCTATACTTGTACTTATTTGTGTGAATTATAGAATTGCCCAAAGTAAACGGTCAAGGATCGTGGGCCTTGGAGTAGGAGTCGATCTAGGCTCCGAACCAAGTAAAAGCAACTTGTTAGCATTGATTTTGTTTTTTCCGCTGCGCAATCGCACTAACTTTTAATCCGAAATTCTTCGATAGAAATTCAACCCCCCCCCTCCCCTCTATCGATTTTTCCGATCCATCAAGGTGGTCGTTCTATAGTCCTAAGGATCAGAAGGTAATCGTTAGCATGAATGTCAGATTCTTAGATGAAGACTATGTGATGAACCACAAGCCCATGAGTAGACTTGTTCTTGTAGTATTAAGAGGGGACGTTCCGACCTTAGTACCAACTGTACAAGAGGATACACCACAAGTCACTGCACCGGTGTCACAGAAGATACACAGGTGGTACCTCGTCGTAGTGGGAGGGTTGTTAGACAACTTGAAAAATTCATGTTTTTGGGAGAGTCTTCGGACTTGGTCCCTGGCGAACATGAACCAGATCCTTGGACCTATGACGAGACACTCCAAGATAATGATGCAGATTTTTGGCAAAGGGCAATGCATTCTGAGATAGAATCTATCGATTCTAATCACGTCTGGGAGCTAATAGAACCATCCAATAGTGTAAAAGCCATTGGATGCAAATGGATCTTTAAGAGAAAGAGAGGATCAGACGGGAAGGTTGAGACCTTCAAAGCTAGGCTTGTTGCAAAAGGGTATACTCAGAAAGAGAGTATCGATTATGAGGAGACCTTTTCGCCAGTAGCCATGCTTAAGTCTATCCGGATTCTCTTATCTATGTAGTGATATGAGAGAAGTGTCCTAAGGCAATCGTCTTATGATTGTAATCATTTATTTTGATAAATAAATATTCACTATTTGAGTATACATGTTTGTGTATTTGATTGAGATCTTAAACTCATTTACTGAATGTCCGCAATACAATTCACAGTATGAGAGAATTTGTGATGAATTCACAACTAGTGATTATCTCTACATGTGCAATTGTGAAGTATTGAAATTGTCCCTAGTCGATGAATTGATAAATACGGACACTATCAATTCTGTTGAGACTAGCATGGGTTATTCTCTAATCAGCTGATTCTCACTGGCTGGTGACATTGAGATGTCCGGAGATAAACATGAATGCTAGTTAAGGGAACTAGTTCATTGGAGTGACTGGCTATAAAACTTCATATGGTAGTCTACATATAGATATGTCAATGAAGTTCTTACTGCAGCTTAAGTGCGTTCCTTTGATTTGCGGTGTTCAAGTCATCTTGGTCATGGAGACTTATACTTTGACATCTTAAGCAAGCATCTCCAAGGAGGTGTGGACCCAAGATGATTTGGTATAAGCCGAAGTGCCCGAAGATGTTTGAACAGCCTACAAAGGATTCACCACCACTCCTTGCGAGGAGATGTATACCCGAGGCCTATCGTTGGATTGTTACTCGAAGCCTCTGGCCAGAGCATGACATGTTCAGAGTATGAATCTCTTAAATACATGAGAGTAATTAGAATTCGTAGGACGAGAAAACGTTACTTGGGCTAGGTGTGATGTAGTCAACCTAGTGGGGACTGACACACATAGACCATGTCCTGAACCAAGTGGGTATAAGATGGTGAAGGGAATGGGGCACGATTCATTATAGCTGCTGAAGGGTTTCAGAATTGTTTCTGAAGTCAACCGTTGATCTTTCGATTATTTGGGGATCATGATGTACTAATAGGTGTCACTCATGATCGTTCTATAATTGATTAATTATAGACGGCCAACATAAATCGAAAGCCTATTTAGTCACACGCACTACGAGTAATCCGAGGGATTTAAAACGAGTTGAAAATTGGATTTTCCAATCAAGAGAGATTAGGTTTGGTTGAGCCAAACGATAAGTCGAATCTGAATTTTTCAGAGACGCATCGGAAGCGTAAAATGGCTAAGTCTTTTGAAGACTTAATAGATGAATTAAATAAGTTTAATTCAATGGGGCGTGGCTTGGATGGGTCGGCCAAAGAGGGCCTCCATCTCTTTGCTTGGCCGGCCACAACAAAGGGAGAGAACCAAGTTTTGGATCAATTTATAAAATAAACCAAGTGTGGTTTGTTTTATAATAAACCAAGGTTTGGTTTATTTCTTCATGAAAATTAAAATGAACCGTGGATTGGTTTATTTTATAAAATCAATCATGGATTGATTTACCATGATAAGGAAATTTATTCCATAAAAGAGAAGAGACTTGATTGATTTTTATGATGAATTGAAATATGATTTTAAACATGATATAAAATCGAACTTGGCAAGATGGAATAAGTTATTCCATATTTGAGAGGCTTGATGGTTAAGAGGCTACTATATAAAGGACCCAAGGCAAGGCTTGGAAAATAGTCGAAGAGATCAAGGCATAAGCTCTCTCTCTCTCTTTCTCTCCTTCTCTTCTCCCCTTCTTGCCGTACGCCAACCATCCCCAAGAAGGAGCATCAAGCCGGCCGCCCCTGCCGTTTCCCTGTCGGCCATCCTTTTGTGGTTAGTCTTCCGACTTCTCTCTTGGTTTTTCTTGTCGCGTTCTCGGAGAATCTAGTAGTTCTCAAGAACACGAAACTCGTGACTTTGCGAAGTCATCCCGAAGATACTCGGCGTGGACGCGAATAGAGGCGGAGCTTCAAAGGGACGCTTACGGTTGGATCTCATCCCTTCCTTCGAGTTACGTGAGGTAATATGTAAATTAGTTTATGTTTCTGCAAAATTTTAAATATATGATCATGTCTACACAAGATAAAATTGCATGCTTAGATGTGTGGTTAAATGATCTGAGAAATTATTTATACTAAACCTTCCGCTGCACGTAATTAATTTTAAAATTATAAACCCGCATCCATGTCAACATGCACCCGGTCCCAACAATCTATTGCCACTCATATGGACTATGAGGTATGACAGATGGACGTTAAGACAGCTTTCCTTAACGGAAGTCTTGAGGAGACCATCTACATGAAGCAACCAGAGGGATTCATTGCGAAGGGCAAAGAGCATCTAGTGTGCAAGCTTAATCGGTCCATTTATGGATTGAAGCAAGCTTCGCGATCTTAGAACATTCGCTTTGATGAGGTAATCCAGTCATATGGATTTATTCAAAGCCCGGATGAATCATGTGTATATAAGAGATGTGATGGAAACGTAGTAGTGTTTCTTGTACTATACGTAGATGACATTTTGCTCATTGGCAACAATGTCAAAGTGTTGTCAGACGTAAGGGTATATTTGTCCAAATAGTTCGATATGAAGGACTTATGAGAAGCAGAGCACATCCTTGGGATCAAGGTCATAAGGGATAGCCAGAAAAGGATGTTGTACTTATCCCAAGCTTCATACATAGACACCGTCTTGACTCATTTTAGCATGGAAAACTCCAAGAAAGGTTTTCTACCTTTCAGGCATGGAGTTCCTCTATCTAAAGAGATGTGTCGAAAACATCAAAGGAGATAGAGGAGATGAAGGCAGTTCCTTATGCATCGATTGTAGGAAGCCCCATGTGTGCTATGTTGTACACGAGACCAGATATTTGCTTTGTCGTGGGCATGATTAGCAGATATCAGAGTAACCCTGGATAGGAACATTGGACTGTGGTAAAGCATATACTGAAGTACCTGAGACAGACTAGAGATTATATGCTGGTTGACCGGGCAAACCAATTAATCCCTGTGGGTTATACGGATTCAGATTTCCAATCGGGCAGGGACAACAGTAAGTCTACCTCAGGGTTTGCATTTACTTTAGGAGGTGGAGCCATAGTATGAAGGCGTGTCAAGCAGAAATGCGTGGCAGACTCCACCATGGAAGCTGAGTATGTGGCAGCCTAAGATGTAGCCAAGGAAGCTGTATGGCTCAGGAACTTCATGATGGACTTGGATGTGATTCCTGGTTTATCCAGATCTATCACAATCTATTGTGATAACAGTGGTGCAGTTGCAAACTCGAAGAAACCACAAGCTCATAAGGCGAGTAAACACATAGAGCGCAAGTATCACCTGATACGAGAAATCGTAAAGCGAGGAGAAGTAGCTGTCGCCAAGATTGCATCGGAGGACAACCTAGCGGATTCTTTCACTAAGGCCCTTCCGGCGAGAGTTTTTGATCGACATGTGGAGGATATGGGAGTCAGATGTATGGCACTGGGAGGACAGCAGAGTCTTTGAGTATAAGTGGGAGATTGTTAGGATGTATACTAAAAGACTTGTCTTTTTCTATGAAGATCTACATTATGAAAGAGAATCACAACAACACTGATGCATGTTTATATTAGTATGTGCATAACCGTCTGATACTTTGCATTGTAGATAACATGGTGTGTGGCGACACACAGAAGATCATGTTATCAGTCCCTTGCAGAGTATAAGTAGAGGCTCACAACCGAGATAGAGTTAGACAAATCATCAGGATGGTTGTAGTATACTTAGGTGTGGTTTATCTTGACCATAGAATTACATTAGTGCACTTTATGTGCATTGAGCGGGACCAACATAGAGGTGATCCAATTTATACTGACTTAATAATTGGATCAGACCTCGGTTTATTATGGAGTACATACTCTAAATCCCGATATAATAATGGGCACATGTACTTAGTAGTTATTTCTTTGATTTACCAATGGGCGAGATTTATTCTGCTAAATCGATAGGCCCGGTAATGTGGAAAATAATATTATTTGCATGGTGTGCCATTGATTATAGACAGAATCCATGTCCTGGTGAGTCAAGATGATGATGCCCCCTTGATGAGCTCATAAGGTTCATCATGTTAAACCTTGCAGGTGAACTTGGTCCAACGTGATGATAAGGATGAGTGGTACTAGTCAAGGAGTTAGAGGTTGATTAATTAAAATTATCAGTAATTTAAATTAATCAATGAGCATTCGATATCTTAAACACGGGGAGATGGATGTACTCATAATAGGTGGAGTCCATATGAAAATATGGGGGTTAGTGAGGAAGTTCAATGGAGATCCTTTAGTGGAATGGATCTTCATTAATGGATTGAATTTGGATCCATTAGAGGGCCAAGACCCAACTCCTCCTCATGGTCCCTATTGTAGCCCTGTATATACCCCATGGTATCATGAAACCAAGGCGAATCCAATTGATCACAACCCAAGGCATCTCCTCACATCCTCTCTTTTTTTCTCTCTCCTAGGGCGCTGGCGGGTGGAGAAGGAAGAACTCCTTCTTCCTCTCTTTTCTTCCATCATCTCTTCTCCTCCTCTCTTCCACTTGGTAGCTGGCTATCACTAGACAAAGAGAGAGGTGTTCTCTTCCTTTTGTGGTGTGCGACGAGGGAGGAAAAGGGGTGGGCGGCCGGCGCAAGGGGAGGTGGCGGAGCAAGCTTGCGGCGCAAGCTTGAGGAGGTTCGGTCGGTTGGTGTTGGTGAAGAGTCTCTTTCTCTTCTTCTTCTTCTTCTTCTTCTTCTTCTCCTTCCTCTCCAGTGCTTCCTTGTGGCCGGCTGGCTTGGGTTGTAGCGACCCGCCTTCTCCTACCTTAGACGGATCGTTACTTTTCTCTACTTCTCAACTTTTATACACGACTAAAAATTGCGGAAATCTTTTTTTTCTTTTTAATCTATCTAAGAATGATATTCTAATTTAAGTAGTCATGCATGATACCGTATCACACTTTCCTTCTCAAAACTCGTAGTTGATACTTATTGATCAAGCCTCACCCAACTTAAACTGCCCGTACCAGTCGACTGGTGACGTAGCAGTCGACTGGTACGCCTGTAATCAGAATTACAGGTTTTCGGCTCTTGCTTCTTAAGTCCACCATTCATTCAGTTTCGAGCCATATCAAACTACGACACCATTTCTATACTCTATGTCAGTTTCCTAAACAATTTAGCCAATCAAACGAATCCATAAACTTGAATTTAGGACTTTTATGGAAGAAAATAAACTAAATAAGTTTATATAAACTTTAACAATAGAGTTTGTACCAATCTTGACTCCTATGCATTCATAACGCCAAATACATGTTCTACAACCTTGCTAATGCATTATGAAATGTGATTGCAACTTTTCTAAACATTTTTAAGCAATAAGAACTTGATTCAAAGGGAAATTGATACTATCTTGGCACAAACACCTTTTTCTCTAACAAAGTATCAATATCTCTAACTACTTACACTTCTACTCATCCAATGCAATCATAAGGATATGTATACTAAATGAAATGACATGGAATCTTTACTCTAAGAAATTGAGCATGTAAAACTATCCAAAACTCAAATACTCTATAATCTCCATAAGCAAGAACTTGAAATTTGAATAAACTTAAACATTGCAATTCAAATAACTAAATTGTCTCGTCTCAAAGATCTCTCCATAATCAGCCACCACACACACTCTACTCAGCACCGCCTCGTCGTCTTCCTTCAAAATTGCTTGCCTTTACCTTTATCTGCAATAAGAGGAAATGCAACTAGTAAGCAAAAAGCTTAGTAAGTACTATCTAGCTCACAAAAACTCTAAATATGCAAACATGCTTCTAGATCAAACTGGACATCATATGAGATACTAATATGCTTGGAAGAAAACTAAGAACATGTATAACTCAAAACATGCATACTCAAGCAATAATAAATCTCAATTTACTTTTCTTGGCTCAACTTGAAACTTTAGCTATTCTTTAACCTTTAAAAACTTTCTTAAACTTTAGAAAACTTTGCTAAAGCATATACTTGAAAATAATAATCACTCGGATCCACTGAAGACGTAAGTACCATCTCATGCGCGTTCCCTAAAAGGTTGGGGTAGCGAGCCACCAATCCTAATAGAGCAGACCTTGGTCTACCAGGGCCAAGACCTTGGAATTGGACACCTGGATTTCTTTAACGACGCCCTTGGACGCCGGGTACTGGTCTTAGAAAAATAAAATAGCTTTTCTTTCTTTTCTTTCTTATCTGTAAATGCCTTGGCATTTTCTGGAGCACCTTGCGTGCTAAAATCCCTAAGTCTTGACTTTTCGGGATTTCTTAAGGCCTTGGCCTTTTCTTTTCTTATCTTTATCTTCTCTTTTCTTTTCTCATAGCTTTTCTTGGTCCCTAATCTCATATAGGGTGCTTATCAAACATATACAAGCATATAAGGAACTAAGATTACATGCAAAAACTGAAACAAAAAGGAAATATCTCTTTTAAAAACTTTTAAAGGAAATTCTCGCGGAAAAACCGCCTCTTACTGCAGGTGAGCAGTACTTACCTTGATATCTTGGACTTACAACCAAGATTGACGTCTAGGACTCGGAAGAAACTTGAGATCTCGGAGAATTCTTCGCACCTACGCGTTCCTCTCGTCGCGGGGATCCCGAATATAGGAATATCTCTTGGAAGAAAGCCTTGGCCGGCCCTCTAGGCTTGGTGTGGCGTGCGCACAAGAGAGGAGAGGGAGAGGGGTCGGCGCAAGGGTGTTGGCCGAAAGGGTTTGAGAGAAATCCCAACTTCTCTCTTTAAATTTTCTATTTATACTTATGGGGCGGATTAACCTAACTACACCTTAAATATAGGTCTCTGCTTCCTTTGCTGTGCTTGATACCCTAGCCCAGCTGGTCGCGCGCGCTCTTGGTCTCGCGGTGGTCGCGGGTTCGAACTCCGGCTGCCCTTAAGTGGTTTTTCCATTTTTTTTTCTTTTTATTTTTTTTTAAAATACTAAACGGACTCGGAAAATTCCATAAAAATATTCTAAAAATTCCTAAAAATATCTAGAATATTTCTAAAACATTTCTAACTACTTTCAAGGACTTTATGAACTAAAAATGGAAATTTTGGGGCGTTACATGGGTGGCCTTGGAAGGCCAGCGGCGCAAGGTTGGGAGGAGGAAAGTGGTCGGCGGCTAGCCCATGTTTTAGGGTTTTTATCGGAGCATGAAGAAACGATTAATTGGAGAGCCTTGGTGATTCCGGATCTTGGTAGACCGTTGCCCACATGACGTCCAAGAGGCTAGCCCATGTTTGGCTAAGTTGTAACTTGAATCGATTGATACGATGACGAGACGATCGTATGAGAGATAGATCTCCATTCGGATTAATTTTTAATCAGTAGACATGGAGAGGTCTCTCATGGACGACCAGGTATTCGCTTCAGAAACCCACCAAGCCATACCTCCCAACAACTGGTATCAGAGCTGAGGTTACCGATTTTGTGTGTTTAGGATTCGATTACTTTTTGCACATTATCATATGTTTTATTTTTGTCGGATAATATGTGGATGTGCGTAGGCTAACTCTTTGTTGCAGGCACTAGATTCCAACTATTATGGCCAAAATAATTTGTGTGTGATTGGATTGTGGGGGTTGACGAGGCTAGATAGGTATTTAATTTTTGTAATTAAATACGGCACATGTTTAGCGGAGCTTTTATTTACTTTCGATCTAGATTTTATGTACACTCTTTTAAGGAGTATAGGATCGATTGATGTAAATAAGTAGCTAGTCGTCTCGACTTGGAGATCCCTTCAATGGTGGCTTACGCATGGTGTAGGGAGGAGCGGACGAGGTGGAGACACGACTGGAGGTGCATTGGAAACCAAGGCCATGATAATTGGAAAAATCTAGGATTTTTCTTATTTATTGTTTTGGTTATGTGCTTGTCGTGTGTGTACATGAAAATTCCTCATAATAAATAACTAAGTGGGAGAGGGACCCTAAGGGTCCCGTTGCCTCTATTACAAATTTGACAAGTGATGCGAACAAGTCTGCGCGTTGGCTCTGAGTGTCTTCCTCCCCCATCGAATGGGCTTCTTATGCGGATCACTGGGTCAGACATGATTATAAAAAATTGTTAAGGAGCGTGTGATTTTCCCCATCGGACGATACATAATCTGAGACAATTTTCTTAGTATCGTTTAATGGTAAATACTTAGATGCAAATAATAGCATCCTCCTCATCGGAGTCACTGCTATTATTTGTAGGGCTGAAGTGAACCAACTATTAATTTTATTTGTCAAAAAGTTAGGTTGACAAGATAATAAAATTAATGGGTAAAACCTTCTCTTACAAATGTTGAAATTCGTATACGTTCACACCATCGTGGCATGTAAAATTCTCGGTGTTTTGAGGTGTTGGTTGATTCCGAAATTTATTGTTTGAGGAATTAATTTATTTTCAAAATCTAATGTTGTGATTGTTGTGATTCTCATGTAGGTTCAAAATGGCCTTTAACCCACTAGCTACCAATCGGACCATAGCACACTTTCATAGTCATATGATAATGCTATGGACTTTTAATTTGTTCAACACAAACTTTTGTATTTCGATAAATTCTCATGCATTACACAATAATCCATAACAAAATTATGTCGTACTTCTATATCACATATAAAAGTTTTTCTAAACTTTGTATGATCTTTCGCAAGTGGCTCTGATACCATTGTAGGGATCTATAGGAAAAAATATTCAAAAAATCATAGCGGAAATAAGAAATCCCACGAGCGATCCATGCGAAAGAAAACTATACAAAGTTAATTTACAAATTCCTATCGTATAGATATACCTTTAGCGCGTGCCATTCGCTTATCCCGCTTGTCCGAGGTATGTCGGATCTCTTACATGTTCAAGTGTCTGTGTCTCTATGCGTATCCACATGAACATCATCTCTTAAGCTTCGGAGAAGAATCACCTTTGTGGTGCTAGCCACAAGAGGAGATTCACAAAGCAAGAAGGAGATGGAGAAGAGGGATTTTGGCCAAGAGAAGGAAGGGAAGAAAGAATGATAAGTTCATCATCCAAATGACAAGAAAAACTCTTTTATACTCATCCCATGATAATGAAGAGTTTTTGTTCCTTTAGCTTCTCTCCATTAATGCTAATAAAAACCCACTTAGAGCACATTTTTTCATATGACTCTTCAACTTCTCTTCATCCAACGAAGAGAAACTTTTCATCTTCCTATATTATTAATTTATTAAATATTTTAATAAATTAATATCTCATTTATGTGGTTGAGGCTAATCTAAATGAGTCAAACTCAAATTAGATCTCAATCTCATAATCCAATGGGATTCACTTGAGTCTAACTCAATTAATCTAATTCAGATTAAATCTTAGTCAACTAAGATCAATTAATCTCCGAAGCATCGTGTCCTTAGTGTGTGACCCAATATGTTCTCATAACGTTGGCAATATGTCTAAACCGCTTTAGACACATAAGCAATGACGACATCTAGCAATGCATCATTGCTACCCAAGTGACGAGAAAATCGAGATCCGACTTAACCTCCGTGACTATGACAATATATGACCTTGTCCTTCCATCCTCGATATCTAGATTGTCCAATGAGGCATAGACCGTGTCATCCTCGATCAATCATTGTGTTTCTTGATCCTCGAGTAGACTCGCTCAAATAAATGAGCTTAATATCTCATATTGATTCATTTGAGCATGCTCATGTGTTTTAGTAGTTCTACTCGATCAAGGGGCCCACAGATATCACTTCCATCATATGAGAGGGATAGACCTCATCTACATCACTCACATCTCTCCGCATAATTCATTACATATCCAATGATTGCTTTTATAGTCTACCCTGTTACGGGTGACGTTTGACGATACCAAAGTATATAACTTCTTATATAGGGAACCGTAGTGACTTCAGATCTAAGGACTATTCATACTAATAGCCACATGAGAAAGTTTATGACACTCATATGACAATCTATGAAACTTTCCCATAGCGGGTCAATTCAGTACACATTCTCTAATGTATACACATGTATCAACTTGATATCATATATCCATGACTTGTGAGCTCAAGTCATCAATTGACCTACATGCTAGTCTCCATGCATTAATATTGTAAGGCGTCTTCATGGGGAGCTTCCACTTCTTCTAGGTCAGCTGGTCCAAAAGATATTGTAGGGTCGGGCTCCTGACCCCGGCTGGTCCCAATGGAGTAATTTTTCAATCGCCGGGTATGAGACTTCCTTGCTCGGTTGGAGTCCCCTCGAGTAGGTCCTCCGGAGATGACTCCCATATGTCCGGAGGGTGGGCCGTGCATAGGGGTCTTGCCCTTTTGAGGATCTCTTTCTAAGGAGAGGGATCTTCGGGGCGCGAGTCCCCGACTCCTTCCTCGCGATCGTGATCAAGATCGATGTTGGGCCTCGTTTTCTCCAGCCTATTGCCGCCAAGGGGAGAAGCATCGCCTTGGAGATCTTCGGCGATACCCCGACTTATTTCACTTCCTTCGAGGTCTAGTGTCTGCCTCTTCACTAAACTTCTTCTTTAGGGCATGACACTCCTCGGTGGTGTTGGATCGAGAGATGCGAGAGAGGGGGGTGAATGTCGCAAATCGTTCGGATTTAAAAGAGCAAGTGCGCAGCGGAATAAAACAGAGCAAAACAACGCTAACACGGTTGTTTTACTTGGTTCGGAGCCTGGGTCGACTCCTACTCCAAGGCCCACGGTCGTTGACCGTTTTCTGCGGGCAATTATATAAGTTCTTAAGGTTTACAAATAGATTTTACAAGAAGGCAGAATAGTAAACTTTAAATACAGAGCTCTTCGTTACCGACGTCCGGTGTAGATCGAAGTTTCGGAGCAGCGGGACGTCGTCAGCTTGAGTTGGAAGATTTCTGGAGCGTGTCGCGGAAGCAGAAGAGCGCAGATGTGTCGAAGTGATTGATGCTTTGAAGAAGGGGGTCGAGGGCCCTTTATATAGGGCCTGGGAGCGCCCTGGTCGACGGGGGCGCCCCCCCCCCCACGTGGCAGCAGATCCACACAAAGCGCAGTCAACCACTTATCCCTTGAACCTCGGGATAAGGTCTTGACTGGGGCGCCCTGTACGCTGGGGGCGCCCTGGTTGACTCGGCCAACTCTTATCCGCAGCGCTGAGTCTTCTTTGGTAAATCTGGCTGGGGGCGCCCGGGACAGCGGGGGCGCCCTGTGCATGTAGCGCAGACGCGACAGAGTTGATTTGCAATGGGAGCGCCCGGGACAGCGGGGGCGCCCTGTGTATGTACTGTCGAAGTCTTTCTTGTCTTGTTGTGTTTTGTGGTCACCATGGGGGCGCCCGGGACACTCCGGGCGCCCTGGTCAGCGGTTGCCTCACTCCCTTGAGGCATTCTGAGCTGCAGACACTCGTTCCTTCGGTCCTGCATCCAGGGTTAGTCCAAAACACAATAAAACAATAAAATAATAGGTTATACAGCCTCAGCTGTCTTGGTTCTGACTTTGGTCTCCAAAATGGAGCCCTAGGTCGAACCGACGCCTAATGTTCCCTCAAGGGGAACGCGTCCTCACCTACTCCTCTCGGGAGAATTTACCTGGTGCCAACCGGATCCTCCAGTTGGACTTTTGCCCGGCAGCCCTTCGCCAGGTCTTGGTTTTCGCCTAGCAGCCCTTCGCCAGGACTTGGTTTTCACCTAGCAGCCCTTCGCCAGGACTTGGTTTTCGCCTAGCAGCCCTTCGCCAGGACTTGGTTTTCGCCTAGCAGCCCTTCGCCAGGACTTGGTTTTCGCCCAGCAACCCTTCGCCAGGACTTGGTTTTCGCCTAGTAGCCCTTCGCTAGGACTTGGTTTCCTGACAGCCCATCGTCAGGTGCCTAGCAGCCCTTCGCTAGGGTTTGGTTTCCTGACAGCCCATCGTCAGGTGCCTAGCAGCCCTTCACTAGGACTTTGTTTCCTGCACTCTCAAGCAGCATTGTTAGACAACAAATAACCCTTAACTTTGAATCCTTTGCCAATATCAAAACAAGGTTCGATCTGGTGCTTCCTGCACCAACAATCTCCCCCTTTTTGATTATGGCAACACAATTCAAAGTTAAGGAAAAAATTACAACAGTTAAGAGCATAAGGTAAACAGTGAAGCATAACTGTAGAGTTGAGAAAAAAAATTCTTTATTTTTCATAAAACCCTGAATACTTGTGTTATAAACTACTTAAAATACTTAACTTTGACCTTTCCTCCCCCTTTTACATATATCAAAAGCATACATGGGTTAGCAAGGTTTCTAATGGGGAGTTTTGAGTTCTACCAAAAATAGGTTTTTGACAAAGTATTTTTCAAAAAAGAGCAAAAGTATTTGTATCCATAGACACTTTTGAAAAGCAAGATTAAACTTTGTTAAAAACCCTTTTTCTCAGACAAATTTTGATTACTAAGGAAAATTTTATTTAAAAAAACATGCACTAAAAATAACTTCGAACCACTTAGAAATGCTTAAAATTTTGAAATAGCTTAAAAATAAAATTCCCTTTCTCTCCCCCTTAATGTAAAACTCTTCTCCTTATGTTTTAGACCATTTTTAAGTCTAATATAAAAATATTTTGAGAGAAGTTTTAAGGAGAGCGTTTGTGTATCAGAGCCTATGAGTTTTGAAAGCATGAAAATACTTAGTATAATTCTTGAAAGTATAGCAAAAAGTTTTAAATTGCACCAACAAAACTTTATTTGGAAAAGTATTGAAAAGATACTTTATATTTGTAGGCCAATCTTTTAGAAAATTCACGCACTTAGAACAATATTGCCTTGAAAAATATTTATACTTTTGAAAACATTATTGCAGTACTTTTTGATAGATATTATGTATTTTTGAGGATATAAGTGCTTTTGAATCTTCAAAAGCACTTTTGAAATAAATATTATGCATTTTTGAAAAATCTAAGTACTTTTGAAATAAGTTAAGATTTGAAACACATAAGTACTTTTAAGAAAGTATTTAGACTTTGAAAGATATAAGTAATTTTGAAAAGACTTAGACTTTGGAAAGTATAAGTAATTTTTGAAAAGAATTAGACTTTGAAAAGTATAAGTAATTTTTGAAAAGAATTATGCATTTTGAACACAAAATATTTTACTTGACTAGGTTTCTTTTCCAGTCTGACACAATCCTAGGAAACCTTGTTGACTACAAGGACATTTTCCTAAGTGTCCTGGAAAATTTTCTCCAACCCAAGTAAATATTATAAAATTAATTTCATAAGCCACAAGAATTTTGTAAAATAATAGTATTTTGACAGAAAAATTATTTAAGTTTTCAAAAGGATTTTGAACTTGCAGTGCATGAAAACATATAATTTTGAAAATGTTCAATAATTCTTTTAATTTCATCTCCCCCTAAACTTGACTCAGTCCTAGGAAGCTTGTTGACTACAAGCGATCTTCCTCTGAGTTTTAGGGTTTGATTTAAATTATAAGAATTATCTAATAACTTCAAAATAAATAATTACCAAAAAAAATTTTCAGAAATTCTTCTTTTGAATCAAACTCCCCCTAAATTTGACACATCCTAGGAGTCCTAGTAGATCATGAAGTGGACCTTCCTCTGTGTCTTTAGGGTTTATTAAAAACAAAAGAATAATTTTGAATAATCTTCTGAGTATGAAACTTTCAAGGAGATAAATTTTTGACACCTCAATTTGAAGTAATAATAATAACACAGTTTTTGAAAAGAAATATTTTGAAATGATAATAATTTTTCAAAGAGATAGTAATATACCAAGAATTTTGAGTAATTTTTGAAGGCCTTATTCTGAAATGATACTAAATTTTAGAGCATCAGGTTTTGAGAATAAATCTAAAAAGAACTCCCCTTGTATTCGACTTGTCTTAACTTTATCTAAGTGCTTGAAGGGTCTTTAGCATTAACTAGGTTTGACCATGTTTGACTCAGTTGACTAAGGTTTAACCATGTTAATCATGGTTTGACTATGTTGAAATTATTCTCTGAATGAAAACACAACATAAAAGAAATTTTAATTTGAACTTAATTTTCCTGTCTCACCCAATCTAGGGTTTTCAAACAGTTAGCCTTAAAAGTTCTTGTGAGACAGGTTTGGAGATAAAAATAATTTTAAAAAAATGTTTAACTTTAAAAAAAATGTTTGTTTTTGAAAAAGTATAATTGACTTCGAAGATAGAAAAAGAGTGATTTTGAAAAAGAATTTTTGAAAACAGGTTTGAATCTATAATTATTTGAAATTTGTGTTAGATTCGAATTTGACATAAGATAATTTGAATTTGAATTTCAGAAATTGGCTTCCAGGTCTTGGCGAGGCACTAGGCCTTCTTTGGCCGTAGCCTTATGGGATCATCCACCCTTTCCTTGACAAAGCCTTTTAATGAAATTTCATTTTCAAATTAAATTAGGTCATTTTCTGGTCTAACTAGCTAGGGTCTTGGATCGGTAGCTTCGGCTGGTTTCACCAGTCTAAAGAGACCAAGTAGACTTGATCTTATTAGAGTTGGTTTCCCCAACGTACTATCATCTCACCTCCTCCCAATACTATGTTTTCAAATTTCAAGTAATTGGTTAAGTCCTTAAGCTATCTAGTCCTATGAATAGCCAAACCAAAACTTCAGATAATGTCATAGTGAGGAGAAATTTCTGGATTTTCTAAGTTTGCAAAATTATTAATCAGTTTTTCTTGTATATCAATTTTAATTTTCAAAGTCTCATTTTCTTGTCTTAACATTTTGAATTTTGACTTTGCTAATATACATGATTTCATTAAGTTATCTAAGCATGCATCCATATCTAAATTTGACCAAGGGAGATTAATTAAACTATCAGTATTCAGGGTAAAGAGTTGATTTGGATGTAAATTACAGTTACCCATTTTGGTTGGTTGCCCTGGATCTTTGTAACGTTTATCTGTGCATTCCTCTTTGTAATGCCCAAACTCCTGACACTTGAAGCATTGAATGCGACTCTTGTTCTTTCGTGCTTTTGGAGCTCGTTTCTTTGTTGCCGTCGGTGGTATCGTTTGAATCTTACGAGTAGGACACTTAGTTTGGTAGTGCCCTCTCTCCCTGCATATGTAACAAATTATATGATTTTTAAAATTTAAATTTGTAATTTTACCTTTTGATTCCTTATTGGGAATCTCCCCCTTAATTGTTGCTGTCTCGGATCTAGATTCATCTTCTGGTTCCGTGTCTGAGTCGGACTCGGATACTTGTTGAAGCTCCTTCTTTGGTGGTTCTCTTGGAGTTTTCCCTGCAAAAGTTATACCTTCCTCGACCATTGCAGTATCAGCTTGATTATTTAATTCTAATTTAGAAAAGAATTTGAAATTGGTTACCATCTCAGTCAGTTCGTCGTCTGATTCTGCTGGTTCGATTTCGACTCTGGGTTCAGGTTCAGACTCTGACTCGGCTGTCTGTGCTTGGACCGAGAGTGCGAGATAACTTACCTGATCTTCTTCTTCATCTGAGATTTCTTGATGAAGATTGATCAATTTCTCCCAAATTTCTCTAGCACATCCAAATGAACCGACTAGCTTGAGTTGTTCGTTGGTTAGACCGCATTGAAGAATTGCAGTTGCTCTTGCATCAGTCTCAATTTGGTTGAGGGTTGGTTCGTCCAGTTTATCCCAGGCGATTGATAGTCCATCTTCTGTAGGGGGGTGGAACCCTGTTTGAATGATCATCCATATGTCCATATTGGTTTTTAGGTGAGATTCCATTAGGCTCTTCCAGGTTCTGAAGTTCTCGCCACAGAATAGGGGTGGGCGGACACTATTCCATTCTTGATTGGCCATTTAGTTTATACCTCGTACACAAAAATAACAAAAAAAAATGTACCAAGACTTGGTCTTGGATTAGTAGTGCGGGAGAAGGGAAAATATAGCCCAAAAAAAATATTGCACGAATTTCGAGGTGGAATAATAATAAAATAATAAAAACAATTTATGATAAATTTTTGAAAATGTTGATTTTGTCAATTCTGGTTAATGATGAAAAAGTAGGAATTTAATGTTTAGAAAAAAATTTTCTCAAACTAAAGTAGCACGAATTTCGAGAAAAATATTAAAATAAAAAATTTATGACAAAATTTCAAAAATTGTTTGTTTTATCAATTCAGACTTATGGTGAAAATATGAAAATTCAAAATTGAAAAAGGCGTAAATCCGAAAAAAAGCGAACGAGATTGAGTTGCGTTGATTAACAAAAAGAAAAGAAATAAAATAAAAAAAAATTCGTAAATCCGAAAAAAACTTTCAAACTGGTGGTTGCACCAAGTTTGAACTACCCCGCTCTGATACCACTTGTTGGATCGAGAGATGCGAGAGAGGGGGGGTGAATGTCGCAAATCGTTCGGATTTAAAAGAGCAAGTGCGCAGCGGAATAAAACAGAGCAAAACAACGCTAATACGGTTGTTTTACTTGGTTCGGAGCCTAGGTCGACTCCTACTCCAAGGCCCACGATCGTTGACCGTTTTCTGCGGGCAATTTTATAAGTTCGTAAGGTTTACAAATAGATTTTACAAGAAGGCAGAATAGTAAACTTTAAATACAGAGCTCTTCGTTACCGACGTCCGGTGTAGATCGAAGTTTCGGAGCAGCGGGACGTCGTCAGCTTGAGTTGGAAGATTTCTGGAGCGTGTCGCGGAAGCAGAAGAGCGCAGAAGTGTCGAAGTGATTGATGCTTTGAAGAAGGGGGTCGAGGGCCCTTTATATAGGGCCTGGGGGCGCCCTGGTCGACGGGGGCGCCCCCCCACGTGGCAGCAGATCCACACAAAGCGCAGTCAACCACTTATCCCTTGAACCTCGGGATAAGGTCTTGACTGGGGCGCCCTGTACGCTGGGGGCGCCCTGGTTGACTAGGCCAACTCTTATCCGCAGCGCTGAGTCATCTTTGGTAAATCTGGCTGGGGCGCCCGGGACAGCGGGGGCGCCCTGTGCATGTAGCGCAGACGCGACAGAGTTGATTTGCAATGGGGGCGCCCGGGACAGCGGGGGCGCCCTGTGTATGTACTGTCGAAGTCTTTCTTGTCTTGTTGTGTTTTGTGGTCACCATGGGGGCGCCCGGGACACTCCGGGCGCCCTGGTCAGCGGTTGCCTCACTCCCTTGAGGCATTCTGAGCTGCAGACACTCGTTCCTTCGGTCCTGCATCCAGAGTTAGTCCAAAACACAATAAAACAATAAAATAATAGGTTATACAGCCTCAGCTGTCTTGGTTCTGACTTTGGTCTCCAAAATAGAGCCCTAGGTCGAACCGACGCCTAATGTTCCCTCAAGGGGAACGCGTCCTCACCTACTCCTCTCGGGAGAATTTACCTGGTGCCAACCGGATCCTCCAGTTGGACTTTTGCCCGGCAGCCCTTCGCCAGGACTTGGTTTTCGCCTAGCAGCCCTTCGCCAGGACTTGGTTTCCTGACAGCCCATCGTCAGGTGCCTAGCAGCCCTTCGCTAGGGTTTGGTTTCCTGACAGCCCATCGTCAGGTGCCTAGCAGCCCTTCGCTAGGACTTTGTTTCCTGCACTCTCAAGCAGCATTGTTAGACAACAAATAACCCTTAACTTTGAATCCTTTGCCAATATCAAAACAAGGTTCGATCTGGTGCTTCCTGCACCAACAGGTGGAGTGTGTGGAGCTGCCATGAAAGCTACAGTGCTTTGACAACGGCTCCAGTTGCTCGGTGTCCACAGTCTCAACCAGCCTGCGCCTACCCGCCCACTGGTCCTTTTCGAGGTGGAGGTCTTTTCCTCGAGTCGGAGGCGGGGGTTCCCTCCTTTCAGACCGGGGCACCGCTGGAGGGAGAGCTCCAGCTGGTTCCTTGTGCTGGGCATATTGTACCTCTTCCACGTTGACGTGCTTAACAGAACGCCCCAGTAGGTCGTCGAAACTGACGGGGGGCTATTTTACCAGGGATCGGAAAAAGTCCCCTTCGGTCAGCCCCTGGGTGCAGACACTGACAAGGATTTTAGACGTGTTGCTAGGCACATCCTGGGCCACCTGGTTGAATCGCTGGATGTACTCCTTGAGCGGCTCCTTAGACTTCTACTTGAGGGCAAACAGATTAAGTGTCGTCTTTTGGTATTGACGGCTACTGGCGAAATGGTGGAGGAAGGTGGTTCTGAACTTCGCGAAGGAGTTGATAGACCCTTGCGGCAGCCTCTAGAACCACCGCTGGGCTGCTCCCGACAGGGTGTTCAAGAACACGCCGCACTTTACACCGTCAGTGTATTGGTCCAAGAGTGCTGCATTCTCGAACTTACAAACGTGATCCTCAGCGTCCGTTTTCCCGTCATAATCGGCAATCCCAGGCCCGCGGAATTGCTTCAGTATGGAGTCTTCAACAATTTCATATGAGAAAGGAGTAGCGGGAACCTTAAGGGAGGTCTTAGGTTCTTCCTTCTTCCCTTGTCCCTCTTCGTGCCTCTGCGCGCTAGAGGCCACCGAGCGGGCCTTCTCAATATCTTCAGGAGACTCTCTTCGGGGACCTGGGGCCGCTTCGTCCTGTCGTCCCACCAGGATGATGTATCTCCGCGAGTGTGAGATGGAGACCCTAGGAATCTCTTCCCACGCAGGAACCCCTTGTTGCGAGGCAACCTATGCGATTTGGTGTTGTTCGAGCACTTCTTTGATGGCGTTGGCCACCAGGCGATCGAGTTCTTCCCTTGTAAGGACAATGGGATGTCCTTCCGATCCTGCCATCGGTGCTCCTTCAGGTGCTTTGCTGGTTTCCCACAGACAACGCTAAATTTGTTCCGGAAGGAGTCGACGACGATGACCAGTCACCGAGGTTCTGCCCACGTAGAAGCTGACAGGAGGGGAGGTACTTTGCCCCATGCGAGATTAACACGAGCGTTAGTGGAACACGCCGAAGGTTGTCCGGCGGAACCCACTCCGACGCTCAAGTCAGTACCTCGATTGTGAAAGGGTGTAAGACAGAAGAGAGAGTGTGAGTTGTAGAGAATGCTTAACCCCCTTTACCAGAGGGGTTGGGGTACCTTTTATACTGGCCTCTTCTACTTTGTCACGCCCCCACGATTTATGCCATGTCCTCCTCCTCTTTTGGCGGTTATTGGATAGCCTTTGAAACGGTTTACGTCGTCATTACATTTCGATCCGTTGCGACATTTAAGGGTTGTGATGATTCCGTGTCAGCGAGGACGCTTATCCATAGATCCGCGAGGGAGGGGAAGAACCGTTATTTGACGTCGAATGTAGCTCGGGCTCCGCTTCCCCGAGGTGGTCTCGGGGTCTTTTGGCCCGGGTGACCGTGGGCGTTATAGCTCCCTGAGGTGGCCTCGGGACACCACCTACCGGGGTGATCTCAGGAGGGGATCTTCTGATTGACTCTCCAGGCCTTGTTTCCCAGGGGGGCTAGAGGCTCCTCTTCCCGAGAGTGTCTCGAGGGCTCTGAAAAAGAGAGTCACTGAGACAAAACTTCTTCATCCCACATGTCTGCCACGGGCTATTCAACCCTTCGAAAGACCATTTAGAAAATCTATATTTTTATTAGCTCGAGCATTGGAATATTAGTTAGTTTAAATATTAGAGCAATGATAGGGAGAGTGAAAATGGGAGAGTGAAAACCATAGTGAATGATGTGGCATGACGTGACATGACGTGACACTTTACATGCACACGTCCGATTATCGCTTGGACACCATCAGCGGCCTTCGGCCACCACCCCGAATCAAACTATACCCTGGGGGGCACGGTGAATCCGTCGGAGATCGTGCATGCAAAGTGCTACATCATTCACTATGATTTTCACTCTCCCAATCATTATTCTAAATATTATACGTATGGTTAAGAAAGTTACAAATTTAGTTAAGTTAAATTACAAGCTATTGTTCAAGTTCACATTTAACTTAGTTTATATTATTTAGTTTAAATTTCGTTTCTTAGTTAGTTAATTATTTTAATTTCTGTTGTTTACTCTGATTATTTATTTATTTATTTATTTATTTCACTGTCAATTCGTAAAAATTGTATATGTTATTCATCCCTTTTAGCGTAGCCACGATGCTACATAACCTATATGGAGAACTCGTGAAGTCGCGTAGCATGAGGAGCTTGGGAAATCGAGGTGTATGAGTGGCAAAAACTGTGAAGTCATGCAGGGGAACCAGGAGTTTGATTAATTTGATTGGGCCATATAGATAAACTAACCTAGTTTGGGATTATTATCGATGGTATAACTCAAAGGGCGTATCCAACTATTCGTAATTACCGAAAGGAGTACCATGGTTTCTATTATACCAAAGGGTGCATCCCATATAGTGAAGTTACTTTTATACCCCTCCCGCCAATGAATGACTTTATCAAATACATTTTCGAGACACCGGACCACTTTATTAATAAAATAATAATTTGTGGTTCGGATGGGTAGCATTCGAATTTTTCTCAACCAATATATATATTACTACTTTGCACAAGTCGAATGATAACGAAGGTACGTATATATTGCTTCCTTGCACAACTCAATTCATCACCAAAGCACCTGAGGAAAATAGGTTGTCGTAGGAGAAAAAGGAAACAACAGATTGGTAACTAAGAGAAATAGGAATGTACGTATGATTGTCATCTTTGATATGGTATCAGATATAGTTTTAATCAAGATAAACTCTTTCTACTATTTTTATGTTTGGAGAAGGCTTAGGGTGATATGCATTACATGATATCAGGCCCTGGGAGTGCATGATCTCATTAGATTTCAGGCAATAGGAGAGGCTGAAAAATTTTGTTTCAGGCCCTCGAAAATAATTTGTTTCAGGCCCTCAGAGGGACTGAAATAAAAGGAATTCAGGCCCTCCCAGGGCCTAGCCTGAATTTCTTTTATTTCAGGGCCAGGGAGGGGCTGAAATCAAATGATTTCAGGCCTGCCCTGGGCCTGAAATGTAATGATTCAGGCCCGGAGTGGGCCTGAAATCAAATGATTCCAGGCCCTGCTTGGGCCTGAAATAATTTGATTTCAGGCCCGACCTGGGCCTGAAATAAAATGATTTCAGGCCCTGGTAGGGCCTGAAATCAAATCCCTGGGCCTGAAATCAAATGATTTCAGGCCCTCAGGGGCTCCTAGGGCCTTTATTATCAATTTCAAAGTTTGATAAAGTTAATTGTAATTTTTTTTCAGGGATGATAATGTTATTGACAAAATTCTCTCTGAGATATGGAATACTCTTGATGATAATGTGGTCACAGGGAAAGGATTAGAAATAGCTAGTAATAATAATCCATTATCTTCCCAGTATGATGATAATAGCATTACAAGGAATTTGGCAATTGATCTAAATGAAGAAGCATAATATAGAAGATGAGGGTTTGAATTCTTCTACAAGAGTAGTTGAAATCTTTCAGCCAACCTGGAGTGGGGAGGAAGAAATTGAAATCCGGAATGCAGAAGAATTTGTACCCAGTACAAGTGTACTAGAATTCCAAGCTGATGATATGCAGATTGAGCAATATGAATTCCCCCCAGATCAGTACAGTGACTTAGAGGAGGAGTTTCCATTAGCTGAAGATCCATATATTTTGAATTCTCGATTGCTTTCTGGGCCAATTCGAGAGCTAGAGGCAAGAGATGAGCATGAATTTTTTGTGGGGCAGATATTTTCATCTAGAGAAGAATTCAAGAATGCACTTGTTAAACATGCGATGGTTAAGCATATGAGATATAACCCAGTTGACACCCGGAAAAACAGAGTTAAAGCAGTGTGTTTTAACCAACCATGTACATGGAGAGTAGTAGGAAGGGGGGAAGTAGAGTTCACTGTTACAAAATATATAAAGGAACACCAATGTCGAAGTGTTAGGGAAAGTGCTGATCATCATGCATGCTCTTCATCATTTGTTGCTTCTTTTGTTGAAGAGCAATTTCTTCATAATGAACAATACAAACCAAGTATGATTATTTCAGATATTAAAGCTAGATTTGGAGTGACGATATCATACAGAAAAGCATACATAGCTAGGGAGAAAGCATTGAAAAAGGTTGTTGGAGATTATGATGAGGCATACAGAGATCTCCCACAATATCTGCGTGAGTTAAGAGCTAGAGATCCTGAAACTTATGTGGCACTATGCACGAATGGTGACAATCAGTTCCAGAGGTGTTTTGGGCTTTTGGTGCTTGCCGAAGGGTGTTCAGGTCTTATTTGCATAGACTTATCGGAATTGATGTGACACACCTAAGAGGAAAGTATCCAAGAGTATTGTTGATTGCTACGGCGATTGATGGTAATGACCATGTTCTCCCAGTTGCCTTTGCAATAGCTGAAGTAGAATGTGGGTCTGCTTGGGAGTGGCTTTTGGAGCATACAAAGAGGTTCTTTGCTGTTGATGATCACTCACTCACCATAGTATCAGATAGACATCGGGGCATTATATCAGCAGTCAGAAAAGTATTCATAAACGCGCATCATGCTTTTTGTTGCCACCACATGTCTTGTAATATGGTAACTGATACTAGAAGTAGAGCTGGTGTAGGTTTGTTTTGGGTAGCAGCACGAGCCATCATAACACTCCAATATGATATGATAATGCAGACAATGCTTGAAAAACATCCAGATGCTCATAAGTGGCTTCAGAACATTGACCCTAAAAGGTGGGCAAATGCACACTTTACTGGGAGAAGGTACAGAATGCTTACCACGAATTGTGTGGAGAGCTTGAATGCTTTGTTTAAGTATACACGTGAGCTTCCCATAAATAGGTTAATTGATAATACAAGAAGAAAGGTAGCTCAATGGTTCTATAACCGTAGAGAGGAAGTCTCCAAATGGCATGTTGCTTTGACACCTCATGCTACAAAAGAAATGGAATCAAGGAGAGAAAAAGCTAGAATTTATAAGGTTCACCCTTACTCTCAATCAGAAATATTGAAGGTAGAAACATGGGGCACTTCATACATTGTTGATTTGGAAAAAAAGTTTTGTCATTGTGGGGAGTTTCAAATTTTAGGACTCCCTTGCTCACATGCTATAGCTGTAATAATTCACAGGAACATCGATACACTCCGATATTGTGAGCATTATTTTTATTCTGAAACTTGGAAGTGGGTTTACATGGATCGTATTTACCCTTATAGAAGCAAGCAGTTTTGGCCTAGTGGAGTAAACAACATTACAGTTCGATGTCCCCGTAGCCTTGTGCAGCCTGGTAGACGAAAGAAGCACGGATTGAGTCAAGACACAATGGCAAGGTGAAACTTAAATGCAGCCGGTGCAAACAACTTGGCCATAATAAAAGGACATGTAGAATGCCGCCAGCCCCAAGGTCTTGAGTTAATTGGTTTATGTATTGCAGAAATTTTCTGATGGAAGTGTTTATTTTGTAAGGAGGATAACTGAATGTATAGTATTCTTTAAAAAAATAAGTTGTTAATGTTGTGACTTATAGAAGTATTTCAATATTATGATACATTTTACCTTGTGTCCAATCAATATAAGCAGAATATATCAGAATTGAAGTCGTATCATTTGTAAACCCAAAATAATGTTATTTCAGGAACTTGAAGTCCTGAAGTCTTATGTTTTCTGAATATCTGTTGTTTAACCCCCTCAGATTTTTGCTTTGTTGAATCATTGTTGTGTGCCAACTGATACTGTATCAACACAGTTTTAGATAATCATTAGGACTATGTTTGGAGACTCAAAATAACATATCCTAGCTAAAATACCAATAATTAGGTAAAGTCTGACTACTGAAAATGAGGTTTGAAAAATCCAAATATGCTAGGTCCATCATATAAACCTCCTGATGTGCCAAATTCTGATAATATAAGGTCTTGATGTGAATGGAATTCAATTGTGGTATGCAATGTGTATTTAGGTACTCTCCTTCTTGTTTATCTTTTAAAAATGTGGTCACAACATGTTCATTTATTTAAAAGATTGGCGTATAAATATTTAATCATACTATAAATAATTTTTTTGCAACCAGAGGCGTGGGCCTGAAACAATATGTTTCAGGCCCAGCTTGGGCCTGAAATGATAGCATTTCAGGCCCACGCTGGGCCTAAAATAAATCATTTCAGGCCCAAGCTGGGCCTGAAATAATGTCATTTTAGTCCCAGATAGGGCCTGAAATAATATCATTTCAGGCCCATCTTGGGCCTGAAATACTAGCATTTCAGGCCCAGTGTGGGCCTGAAATAAATCATTTCAGGCCCACTCTAGGCCTGACATAATGTCATTTCAGGCCCACCGTGGGCCTGAAATCAAAATAGGTCCCTAAAAAATTACTGATATTATCGACAACAATTACATATTAAAGATTAGAGATTACAAAAAAATAAGGATCGAAAGAAATGCTCCATTGATTTCATTATCAATTACATACATTATAACTACAAATATACAATGTTTGTCATTACACTTACATATATGGATTGTAGCAACTAAAAAAAATTACAGATTTTACTTCCAGAACTTGTCTCTCATTATTTTGTATCCCACCTGAAAACGATAAGGTTTCATTTGTTTGCTAAAATTGGTAGATCGTTGAAAGACCATACTTTCAGCAAACCACATGATGAAGAAAGCACAAGCCAACCTGAAACAAGCATTATGAGTCAGTGTTGTTAGCATATAAATTCAAGATGTGACAGAATATTCTATATTTACCTACAAGATGTGACAGAATAGATCATTTGACACACAACAGGGCAGCAACTGGCACACAACAGTGCATTATCAGTTATTATATCTGACCGTATCACTTGGCACACAACAGTGCAGCAACTGGATTTGAATAAACATCACCCAATTGTTTTGTTTTTGTTGACAATATATTATATAGAATAACAACATCTACATAATCATAACAACATCCACATAATGAGATTTTTCCATACAAATGGAGGTCAATCGACAGCAATGGATTTTTATATCACCGATACAGCATTCACATTATCTCAAGTTTTACAAAACATGTCCCTCAGAATATTAACTGTCAGCTCAAATCTGATTCTACTCATGTCTCCTTGTTTGAAATCCATCTTCACATAGAACTAGTTGTTAATGTTGTGACTTATAGAAGTATTTCAATATTATGATATACATTTTACCTTAGCTTATAAGCACAATATATCAGAATTGAAGTCGTATCATTTGTAAACCCAAAATAATGTTATTTCAGGAACTTGAAGTCCTGAAGTCCTATGTTTTCTGAATATCTGTTGTTTAACCCCCTCTGATTTTTGCTTTATTGAATCATTGTTGTGTGCCAACTGATACTGTATCAACACAGTTTTAGATAATAATTAGGACTATGTTTGGAGATGAAAAATAGCATATCCTAGCTAAAATACCAATAATTAGGTAAAGTCTGACTACTGAAAATGAGGTTTGAAAAATCCAAATATGCTAGGTCCATCATACAAACCTCCTGATGTGCCAAATTCTGATAATATGAGGTCTTGATGTGAATGGAAATCAATTGTGTATGCAATGTATATTTAGGTACTCTCCTTCTTGTTTATCTTTTAAAAATGTGGGCACAACATGTTCATTTATTTAAAAGATTGGCGTATAAATATTTAATCATACTGTAAATAATTTTTTTGCAACCAGAGGCGTGGCCCTGAAACAATATGTTTCAGACCCACCTTGGGCCTGAAATGATAGCATTTTAGGCCCAGTGTGGGCCTGAAATAAATCATTTCAGGCCCAAGCTGGGCCTGAAATAATGTCATTTCAGTCCCAGATAGGGCCTGAAATAATATCATTTCAGGCCCACTCTGGGCCTGAAATAATGTCATTTCAGGCCCACTGTGGGCCTGAAATAAAAATAGGTCCCTAAAAAATTACTGATATTATCGACAACAATTACAGTTTAAAGATTAGAGATTACAAAAAAATAAGGATCGAAAGAAATGCTCCATTGATTTCAATATCAATTACATACATTATAACTATAAATATACAATGTTTGTCATTACACTTACATATATGGATTGTAGCAACAAAAAAAAATTTATAGATTTTGCTTCCAGAACTTGTCTCTCATTATTTTGTATCCCACCTGAAAACGATAAGGTTTCATTTGTTTTTGGCTAAAATTGGTAGATCGTTGAAAGACCATACTTTCAGCAAACCGCATGATGAAGAAAGCACAATCCAACCTGAAATAAGCATTATGAGTCAGTGTTGTTATCATATAAATTCAAGCATGAAAGATTAGGTAGTGTTAAACCAAAAACAAAAAACATTAGCTTACGATCTGCTTTGGGTGGGACCTTGTACTACAATTTGATTAAACTCTTTCCTCGATATTTCTGGCAAACCTTTATTCCAATTCAAATAATATGACCAGTTCAAATTTTTGAAAAACGCCACCTACATAGAAATTACATTAGTCAAAATTCTAGCTCATCACATAGTTTTTGTAAAGGTTTATATATCAAATAGAAAACTTACAATTTTTTCATATTTGGCTGTGTACCCTTCTGTGGCGCCGAGAGAATTATAATGAAGGAAACTACTTTCCTCCAGGTCAATAATCAATAGATGCCAATGATCATCTGAATTATTTAGAGGACAGAAGATATATCTAATTGGCTTATTTTTATCAGTAGTAATTGTTTGTTCAAATGCTGCAGCATGTATCACCTCAAACAATTCCTATGTTTATTAAGAAGGAAGTGTTAGTTGACTCAATCCTAGAAAATAAACATAAATCAAGTTGCTAATTTACTTACCTCAAAACCCACCCCACAGAATATGGAGGGGTGGTAAGGTGAGTTACAGAATTTGGCTTCATTTACAATAATAGTCCAGTAAGTATTTATGCAATCCCCGGAGGTGTAGTCATTCCAATCAAATATTGTCAAAAATGATTGCATATCTAATGTAAAGGTCCCATTGGACCATACTGGTTGCAATTGATACCTACATCAACATAATGTAAGCACCTTATTTAAAAGTGAATGAATAAATTTTATTAATGAATGACAATAACCATCATTATTTTACAAATAGATGCAACCGCAATAGCAACTAACTCACTTTAATTTACTAATTTTAATAATGTTTCTGCAATCTCCGCATCTTTATTCTTCTTAAAAATTGCCTTGGCTTTCTTCAAGATGTTGCTTTTGACCTTTTGGAGTTCTTTCCCTTTAGCAACTTGTTGATCAGATAAATTTGTTTGAGTAGAGGTTGCAGATTGTGTTGTTTGCGATGTAGATTGTGACATTGATGGGGCAGGAGCCTCCTCATCTTCAGCTTCATCCTCTCCCTCATCCTGAACATTTTCTTTTTCTTTGCCTTTGTCCTCGTTGGGTGGTCTTACCTGAGTTAATTTTATTTTTTTTGGAAGTGGCTGAGGGTCATCTGAGCCTTTGCTTTCCAATTGTATACTCAGTTGTCGGATTGTCTCGTCAGGCTTATCTTTGATTCTATCTTGATCAACTATCATTCTTTTGAACTGATCATCTTTCTCCTTAAGCTGGGAATCCTTATCAGCAATTATTGTCTCCTTCTGAGCAATTATTTCATCTTTTTCTTTGAGCAGGGAATCCTTTTCAGCAAGTAGTCTATGGCTCTGAGCATTTATTTGATCCTTGTCCCTGACGGTTGTTGCCAACTCAATTTTCACATCCTCCAAACTTTTAAGAGCTACATTTAATTGTTGATGTAAGGTATCAATATGTTCTTGCTTTTCTATACATTCATTGCAGCTTTCCTTCTCTAAGGCCTGTAGTCTATCTTCTGCAGCCTGGCTTCCTTCGGCTGCCTGCTTTAATACCTCACTGTGTACCTCAAGTGCTTCAGTTGGAGGAGAGTAGTGAGGTACTAAATCCAGTTCTATATCAAATGGGATTAAATCAACCAGAATTAAATTTGTGGGCACACGGTCGATCATCCTTTTGATACTCTCTACATGAGCATTAGGCCAATTCCAGCGAAGAATTCTTGGCAATCTATGAGGATGATGAGGAGCAGCAATACTAATATGTTCAGTAACCCAAACCTGCAACATGATTATATTCAGTAATTAGTATCCATTATATCATATATTAGTAGGTAGATGTACTCTAACTTACAGCTAAAATATTTGGAAAACCCTTGAGCAAGGGAGCCTTGGCCGATTGGCTTGTATCACCTACATGTGTTGTACGCCTCAATGTGACCTCCTTTCCAATGGCTTCCAACTGAGGAGCCATGAAATTGTACAGAGCATTGCACCAATTATAGTTTGGTAGATTGTCAAAATCATCAACGTAATCAATGAGTGACATTGCTGGAATGGCAAGTGTGCTGCTTGTACCACAAAAAAGAACTGTGAAAAAAAAATACAGTATATACATCTGACAGTACAACTTGTCATTGGATGTAGACTTCGTTATCAGTTTATCCAAATGCTTTGCAGAACAACTGGAATCTTCAAAATATTCCTTGTACAGTGGGCTAGAGGCCTCATTAAAATCAAGTTGGATTACCTCTCCATTGTCAGGTAGCCCTAGAATAAGTGATAGGTCAACCTTTGTGAAATTGAGTTTTTTCCCATGGAACACAAAGCTCTTTTCTTCTTCATCCCAATTATCAAACATATTTTGAACCTGAGGTCTTACACAAGAACTAGTGGGAGGTCGAGGACCCATGAAAAGGGTGTTTGTCGAAGCAATTGTTCTTGTGCTGGTGTTGGTGGAACAGAATCTATAAAATTTTTGAAATGGCAAAGGCTACTTTTCCAGTTCATTCGTTTAGTTCGACCTCTGTTGGCAAAACTCAATGGAAACTGATGGAAAAATGACACTTAGATTTCATTCGTCAAGGGTATCCTCATATTCGGTCATTGAGTGGCAACAATCGCTAACCCTAGGTCAGAAGCAAAAACTACACTGAAATGAAAAAAACAAAAAAATTGGTTACATACCTTTCGACTAGTCCGATGAAGAGGATGTCGGCCACCACAACTCCAATGGAGGTAAGCACGCTAACTTCAAATGGCAACAAATCAGGATCTACGAGACGATTGCTTACCACTAGGACCCAAGGACCCTATAAAGCTGACTAACTGCTGGGCCTGATAATAGAGGATTTCAGGTCCTAAACGGTAACTTTTTTTTCAGTTATTTTACATATAACTTAGGTATATTTTTTGTATTTCAAATATATAACACATATCAAAATTAAAAGGAAATTTTTAATTATCATATATTTATCTGATTTTCCACAAATCAACCTGAAAATTAGAGGGATTAGAGGAATTTGTTATTTATCAAATATTTCAGGCCCTCGGATGATTTTCACAAATTTACCGAGGGCCTGAAATAAATTTATTCAGGCCCACGTTGGGCCTGAAATAACTTTATTTCAGGCCCAAGGTGGGCCTGAAATAAAGATATTTCAGGTCCATAGTAGGCCTGAAATACATTTATTTCAGGACCACCCTTAACCATATAATATTTTGACTTCATCCCCAAGTTGGATTACATATTTTATCCCTAAACCCTAAAATACTCTCTCCAACCTCACCCCTAACTACTGATAATGGTTTTGTAGAAATCCAGATATGGGAGGTTCATCAGTGGGTTTTCAGCAAAACCCACTAATGGAACTAAACTAGACCAATAGCTTTGAACAAAATTATAATTTGAGGTTTCGGACACCTAATCTACATTCTCCAACCTCAACCCTAACTACTGATAATGGTTTTTCAGAAATCCATATATGGGAGGTCCATCAGTGGGTTTTGCTCAAAACCCACTGATGGAACTAAACTACACCTCCCATATCTGGATTTCTGAAACCCCCTACGTAAATAGTTAGGGATGAGGTTGGAGAAAGTATTTTAGGTGTCCATAACCTCAAATTAATATTTTTAGTATTTTAGGTGTCCATAACCTAAAATTTATATTTTTTCCAAAGCTATAGGTGTAGTTTAGTTCCATCAGTGGGTTTTGCTCAAAACCCACTGATGGACCTCCCATATCCAGATTTCTGAAAAACCATTATCAATAGTTAGGGATGAGGTTGGAGAAAATATTTTAGGTGTCCATAACCTAAAATTTATATTTTTTTCCAAAGCTATAGGTGTAGTTTAGTTCCATCAGTGGGTTTTGCTCAAAACCCACTGATGGACCTCCCATATCTGGATTTCTGAAAAACCATTATCAATAGTTAGGGATGAGGTTGGAGAAAGTATTTTAGGTGTCCATAACCTAAAATTTATATTTTTTCCAAAGCTATAGGTCTAGTTTAGTTCCATCAGTGGGTTTTGCTCAAAACCCACTGATGGACCTCCCATATTTGGATTTCTGAAAAACCATTATCAAAAGTTAGGGATGAGGTTGGAGAAAGTATTATAGGTGTCCATAACCTCAAATTTATATTTTTTCCAAAGCTATAGGTCTAGTTTATTTCCATCAGTGGGTTTTGCTCAAAACCCACTGATAGAGCCCCCATATCTGGATTTCTGAAACCCCCTACATAAATAGTTAGGAATGAGGTTGGAGAAAGTATTTTAGGTGTCCATAACCTCGAATTTATATTTTTTCCAAAGCCATAGGTCTAGTTTAGTTCCATCAGTGGGTTTTGCTCAAAACCC
Organism: Boesenbergia rotunda; assembly: GCA_024364735.1. NCBI lineage: Eukaryota > Viridiplantae > Streptophyta > Magnoliopsida > Zingiberales > Zingiberaceae > Boesenbergia > Boesenbergia rotunda. The sequence continues at coordinate 244,703 of JAGFNQ010002090.1, read as the reverse complement.
ACTGATGGACCTCCCATATTTGGATTTCTGAAAAACCAGTATAAAAAGTTAGGGATGAGGTTGGAAAAAGTATTTTAGGTGTCCATAACCTCAAATTTATATTTTTTCCAAAGCTATAGGTCTAGTTTAGTTCCATCAGTGGGTTTTGATCAAAACCCACTGATGGACCTCCCATATCTGGATTTCTGAAAAACCATTATCAATAGTTAAGGATTAGGTTGGAGAAAGTATTTTAGGTGTCCCAAACCTCAAATTATATTTTTTTTTCCAAAGCCATAGGTCTAGTTATGTTCCATCAGTGGATTTTGCTCAAAACCCACTGATGGACCTCCTATATCTGGATTTCTGAAAAATCATTATCAATAGTTAGGGATGAGGTTAGAGAAAGTATTTTAGGTGTCCATAACCTAAAATTTATATTTTTTTCCAAAGCTATAGGTCTAGTTTAGTTCCATCAGTGGGTTTTGCTCAAAACCCACTGATGGACCTCCCATATCTGGATTTCTGAAAAACCATTATCAATAGTTAGGGATGAGGTTGGAGAAAGTATTTTAGGTGTTCATAACCTAAAATTTATATTTTTTCAAAAGCTATAGGTCTAGTTTAGTTCCATCAGTGGGTTTTGCTCAAAACCCACTGATGGACCTCCCATATCTGGATTTCTGAAAAACCATTATCAATAGTTAAGGATTAGGTTGGAGAAAGTATTTTAGGTGTCCCAAACCTCAAATTATAATTTTTTCTAAAGCCATAGGTCTAGTTATGTTCCATGATTGGATTTTGCTCAAAACCCACTGATGGACCACCCATATCTGGATTTCTAGAAAACCATTATCAGTAGTTAAGGTTGAGGTTGGAGAAAGTATTTTAGGTGTCCAATCCTCAAATTATTATAAGTACCATTGCAGTAGGTGTTGTTTAGGTATAACACTTGAGGCCCACGGTGGGCCTGAAATAAATATATTGGGGCCTGAAATAGCTTCATTTCAATCCCAACTCGGGCCTGAAATAAATGTATTTCAGGCCCAGGTTGGGCCTGAAATTAATATATTTCAGTCCCAGTGTGGGCCTGAATTAACTGATTTCAGGCCCAGCTTGGGCCTGAATTAACTGATTTCAGGCCCAGCTTGGGCCTGAAATACATTTATTTCAGGCCCAACGTGGGCATGAAATCATTTGACCTCATCCACCATCTTTAAATTTGATTTATATAAAATATATTGATGTTTAAATTATATAATCATTTTTAGAATAATATTCTATATTTACCAACAAGATGTGATAGAACAGGTCATTTGGCACACAACAGTGCAGCAACTGGCACACAACAGTGCATTATCAGTTATTATATCTGACCGTATCACTTGGCACACAACAGTGCAGCATCTGGAGCCCCCTGATGGAGCCCCAGATGGAACCCCATTAGGGATGAGGTTGGAGAAAGTATTTTAGGTGTCCATAACCTCAAATTTATATTTTTTCCAAAGCTATAGGTCTAGTTTAGTTCCATCAGTGGGTTTTGCTCAAAACCCACTAATGGAGCCCTCATATCTGGATTTCTGAAACCCCCTACATAAATAGTTAGGGATGAGGTTGGAGAAAGTATTTTAGGTGTCCATAACCTAAAATTTATATTTTTTTTTCCAAAGCTATAGGTCTAGTTTAGTTCCATCAGTGGGTTTTGCTCAAAACCCACTAATGGAGCAAAACCCACTGATGGAGCCCCTATATCTGGATTTCTGAACCCCCCCTACATAAATAGTTAGGGATGAGGTTGGAGAAAGTATTTTAGGTGTCCATAACCTCAAATTAATATTTTTAGTATTTTAGGTGTCCATAACCTCAAATTTATATTTTTTCCAAAGCCATAGGTCTAGTTTAGTTTCATCAGTGGGTTTTGCTCAAAACCCACTGATGGACCTCCCATATTTGGATTTCTGAAAAACCATTATCAAAAGTTAGGGATGAGGTTGGAGAAAGTATTATAGGTGTCCATAACCTCAAATTTATATTTTTTCCAAAGCTATAGGTCTAGTTTATTTCCATCAGTGGGTTTTGCTCAAAACCCACTGATAGAGCCCCCATATCTGGATTTCTGAAACCCCCTACATAAATAGTTAGGAATGAGGTTGGAGAAAGTATTTTAGGTGTCGATAACCTCAAATTATTATTTTTAGTATTTTAGGTGTCCATAACCTCGAATTTAAATTTTTTCCAAAGCCATAGGTCTAGTTTAGTTCCATCAGTGGGTTTTGCTCAAAACCCACTGATGGACCTCCCATATTTGGATTTCTGAAAAACCATTATAAAAAGTTAGGGATGAGGTTGGAGAAAGTATTTTAGGTGTCCATAACCTAAAATTTATATTTTTTCCAAAGCTATAGGTCTAGTTTAGTTCCATCAGTGGGTTTTGCTCAAAACCCACTGATGGACCTCCCATATCTGGATTTCTGAAAAACCATTATCAATAGTTAAGGATTAGGTTGGAGAAAGTATTTTAGGTGTCCCAAACCTCAAATTATAATTTTTTCCAAAGCCATAGGTCTAGTTATGTTCCATCAGTGGATTTTGCTCAAAACCCACTGATGGACCTCCCATATCTGGATTTCTGAAAAACCATTATCAATAGTTAGGGATGAGGTTGGAGAAAGTATTTTAGGTGTCCATAACCTCGAATTTATATTTTTTCCAAAGCCATAGGTCTAGTTTAGTTCCATCAGTGGGTTTTGCTCAAAACCCACTGATGGACCTCCTATATTTGGATTTCTGAAAAACCATTATAAAAAGTTAGGGATGAGGTTGGAGAAAGTATTTTAGGTGTCCATAACCTCAAATTTATATTTTTTCCAAAGCTATAGGTCTAGTTTAGTTCCATCAGTGGGTTTTGCTCAAAACCCACTGATGGACCTCCCATATCTGGATTTCTGAAAAACCATTATCAATAGTTAAGGATTAGGTTGGAGAAAGTATTTTAGGTGTCCCAAACCTCAAATTATATTTTTTTTCCAAAGCCATAGGTCTAGTTATGTTCCATCAGTGGATTTTGCTCAAAACCCACTGATGGACCTCCCATATCTGGATTTCTGAAAAACCATTATCAATAGTTAGGGATGAGGTTAGAGAAAGTATTTTAGGTGTCCATAACCTAAAATTTATATTTTTTCCAAAGCTATAGGTCTAGTTTAGTTCCATCAGTGGGTTTTGCTCAAAACCCACTGATGGACCTCCCATATCTGGATTTCTGAAAAACCATTATCAATAGTTAAGGATTAGGTTAGAGAAAGTATTTTAGGTGTCCCAAACCTCAAATTATAATTTTTTCCAAAGCAATTGGTCTAGTTTAGTTCGATCATTGGGTTTAGCTCAAAACCCACTAATGGACCACCCATATCTGGATTTCCGGAAAACCATTATCAGTAGTTAGGGTTGAGGTTGGAGAAAGTATTTTAGGTGTCCAATCCTCAAATTATTATAAGTACCATTGCAGTAGGTGTTGTTTAGGTATAACACTTGAGGCCCACGGTGGGCCTGAAATAAATATATTGGGGCCTGAAATAGCTTCATTTCAGTCCCAACTCGGCCCTGAAATAATTGTATTTCAGGCCCAGGTTGGGCCTGAAATTAATATATTTTAGGCCCAGTGTGGGCCTGAATTAACTGATTTCAGACCCAGCTTGGGCCTGAAATACATTTATTTCAGGCCCAACGTGGGCATGAAATCATTTGACCCCATCTGCCATCTTTAAATTTGATTTATATAAAATATATTGATGATTAAATTATATAATCATTTTTAGAATAATATTCTATATTTACCTACAAGATGTGACAGAATAGGTCATTTGGCACACAACAATGCATTATCAGTTATTATATCTGACCGTATCACTTGGCACACAACAGTGCAGCATCTGGATTTGAATAAACATCACCCAATTGTTTTGTTTTTGTTGACAATATATTATATAGAATAACAACATCTACATAATCATAACAACATCCACATAATGAGATTTTTCCATACAAATGGAGGTCAATCGACAGCAATGGATTTTTACATCACCGATACAGCATTCACATTATCTCAAGTTTTACAAAACATGTCCCTCATAATATTAACTGTCAGCTCAAATCTGATTTTACTCATGTCTCCTTGTTTGAAATTCATCTTCTCATCGTATAGGAGGCATCGAACATATTGCATGACAAAGAAGGCACAGTCCACGCTGAAATTAACAAACACTTTTTTAGAATTCTAATTAAGTCGGTTTATAAAATACTTTCTTATTTTTAAAACTTTTTAACCTCTTCCTCATTTAGTTACCTATGTTCTTGTTAAGGACATTTTTGTCTGACGGAGGGCCATTTGTCCAAGGGATGATGACTTTGTAGATACGGATGAATAGCCGTAAGTTCCTCGCGAGTATATTGTTTAAGTTCTTTTACCTGTCAAACATATCATGAATTTATTAATCACCATCAATGACATTTTAGACAAAATGATGACCATATATAAGAATAAAGGAAGGTAGCTCACCGCTGTGTCAAATTCATGCTTATATTTACGGCCACTAGCAAGAGAATTAAAATGATTGAAAGTCATGGATTTTGTATCCACCGCCAACAAGTGAAAGTGTGTATTATCACTGTACAAAGGGATTAAAATAAATCTAAACCCTTGTTCTTGTAGCGACCCGCCTTCTCTGCCTTAGACGGATCGTTACTTTTGTCTACTTCTCGACCTTAATGCACGACTAATAGAAATGCGGAAATCTTTTTTTTTTCTTTTAAATTCATCTAAGAATGATATTCTAACTTAAGTAGTCATGCATGATACCATGTCACATTTTCTTTCTCAAAAACTCGTAAAATGATACTTATTGAAACCTGCCTCACCCAACTCAACTTTCGGGTATCAGTCGACTGATACTGTATCAGTCGACTGATAGGCCTGAAATCTGAATTTTCAGGTTTCGGCACTTGCTTCAAAACTCCACCAAACCTATACTTTCTAACCATATAGAATCATGACACCATTTCTATACTCTATGTCAGTTTTCTAAATAATTTAGCCAATCAAAATGAATCCATAAACTTGAAATTAGGACTTTTGCGGAAGAAAATGAGCTATTCGAGTTTATATGAACTTTAACAATAGAGTTTGTACCAATCTTGACTCCTATACATTCATAACACCAAATACATGTTCTATAACCTTGCTAAAGCATTATGAAACATGAATGCAACTTTTCTAAGCATATTTAAGCAATAAACACTTGATTCAAAGAGGAATTAATACTATTTTGGCACAAACATCTATTTCTCTAACAAAGTATCAATATTTCCAACTACTCACACTTCTACTCATCCAATGCAATCATAAGGATATGTATGCTAAATGAAATGACATGGAATCTTTACTCTAAGAAATTGAGCATGTAAAACTATCCAAAACTTAATGTTCGCTAAACTCCATAAAGCAAGAACTTGAAATTTGAATAAACTATAACATTGTAATTCAAATAACTAAATTGTCTCGTCTCAAAGATCTCTCCAAAATCAGCCACCACACACACTCTACTCAGCACCGCCTCGTCGCCTTCCTTCAGAATTGCTTGCCTTTACCTTTATCTGCAGTAAGAGGAAATGCAACTAGTAAGCAAAAAGCTTAGTAAGTACTATCTAGCTCACAAAATCTCGAAATGTGCAAACATGCTTCTTGATCAATATGAAAATCATATGAGATACTTATATGCTTGAAAGAAAACTAAGAACATGTATAACTCAAAACATGCATACTCAAGCAATAATAAATCTCAATTTACTTTTCTTGGCTCAACTTGAAACTTTAGCTATTCTTTGACTTTTTGAAAACTCTTTAAACTTTAGAAACTTTGCTAAAGCATATACTTGAAAATAATAATCACTTGGATCCACTGAAGACGTAAGTACCATCTCATGCGCGTTCCCTAAAAGGTTGGGGTAGCGAGCCACCAATCCTAATAGAGCAGACCTTGGTCTACCAGGGCCAAGACCTTGGAATTGGACACCTGGATTTCTTTAACGACGCCCTTGGACGCCGGGTACTGGCCTTAGAAAATAAAATAGCTTTTCTTTCTTTTCTTTCTTATCTGTAAATGCCTTGGCATTTTCTCGAGCACCTTGCGTGCTAAAATCCCTAAGTCTTGACTTTTGGGGATTTCTTAAGGCCTTGGCCTTTTCTTTTCTTGTCTTTATCTTCTCTTTTCTTTTCTCATAACTTTCTTAGCCCCTAATCTCACATAGGGTGCTTAATCAAACTTATACAAGCATATAATGAACTAAGATCACAAGCAAAAACTTAAACAAAAAGGAAATTTCTCTTTTAAAAACTTTTAAGGGAAATTCTTGCGGAAAAACCGCCTCTTACTGCAGGTGAGCAGTACTTACATTGATATCTTGGACTTACAACCAAGATTGACGTCTAGGGCTCGGAAGAAAATTGAGATCTCGGAGAATTCTTCGCGCCTACGCGTTCCTCTCGTCGCGGGGATCCCGAATATAGGAATATCTCTCGGAGGAGAGCCTTGGCCGGCCCTCTAGGGCTTGATGTGGTGTCGCCCAAGAGAGGAGAGGGGAAAGGAGTCGGCGCAAGGTGCTGGGCGAGGGAGAGAAAGGGTTTAGGTTGAGAGAAAATAAAATTTCTCTCTTTAATTATCTATTTATACTTATGGGGCGAATTTACCTAATTATACCTTATCTATTGTTTCGCCCAACTTATTTTAACAAAACCAACCAGCCCAGTTGGTCGCGCGCGTGCTAGCTCTTCCGGTGGTCGTGGGTTCGAATCCCCTGCTGCCCTTAAACGTTTTTCTTTTTTTAAATATACTAAACGGACTCGGAAAATTCCATAAAAATATTCTAAAAATCCCTAAAAATATCTAGAATATTTCTAAACCATTTTTAAATAATTCTAAGGACTTTAAGAACTAAAAATGGGAATTTTGGGGCGTTACAGTTCTAGCATATCAGTCTTCATCACTTGTTGCAGGGAAATCTTTCTTGACGATCTGATTGATGCCTACAAATATGCATTCACAAAATTAATAATACCCATATCATAATATTAGGTCTTCTATAATATATCTGTTTAATTAATATACATCACTTACTGTGAAGAAGGTTGAACAATATATTGACTTGTTGTATGGCCTACCACATGCTGATGCTCTCCTAAATAAAATTTTACAAAAGGCATCAATGACCTCACCTTTTGTAAAAACCTCTCCATTGAGGATTTGTAAGAATGAATGCAAATTCAAAGCAAAGGATGCATCCTCCCAGATATATTCATTTGCCAACCTGCCATGTAAATTGATAAGATTATATATTACATAAGAAGATATATTAACTAAACTAAACTATAATATTTTGTAACTTACTTAAGATTCTCCAATCTATTTATCAGGTAGGTCACTTCTTTATCTTGATATTTCTTCTTTGTATTCATAAAATGTTTCTTCACAAACTACATCGATAAAATTTATTTAGATCAAACTAATTATTGACCAAATTCAATACAATTGACGTATTTTAAATGAAATTAACACACTTACATCAATGCCTTGTTGCCTCATTTTGTATAGTTCGGAGGTTCTTCTTGTTTCCTCCTCTATGTCTTCTTCAGACATGACTTCCATTACATTAATGTTTTCTCTTGCTTCATCCATATCCTCCTCACTAAGTTTCCTTTTTCCCTTGTCCATGACATTTGATATTTGTTTCCTGTCCCGCTTCCCCTTAGGTAAAAGCTGGTGCCATACTGGACTATCAATTGGAGTATCCCTGTAATCATATCGAGTTCGGTCACGTCCTCTCCTAGGTGTACAAGATACTGGATCAGAAAGAGGATCGACTACAGGATAGCTTTCTTGACCCTCCATGCCTTTTTTTTCAATAATTGAAAGTAATTCCTTAACCCTTTCATTCAAACATATATTCTCCTCTGTTAGCTCCTTGATTCGGTTGTCCTTAAGAATGCATTCACCACATAGCCTAACATCTCCTTCTGATGTCTCCATTGGCCGTGGTATGTCATCACCGATATCAAGGTTCTCAAACAATGTGTTTTCATGTAGGTTAGGAATTAATTCAACAATAACCTGTCAATTACGAAGTACACAAATGTTACTACCTCTATATCTAACTCAGATAGATCACATTTAAGAATAATTACCTCTTCGGACGAGAGTCGGTCGACAAGGCCCCTCACCCTACTAATATGCGAAGGAATATTCCTCCACTTATTTATTCGGAGTCCTTCAACATTGAATGGTTTTTGAATTGGTACATGCTCCAAAAACCATGCCTACACAAAGTTTTCCAGCTAAATACATTAATGACATCAAAATATTATAAAATTTAACAAGATAATTCTACTCACCACCAAAAGCCCTGCAAATCCCTTTAGGTAAGGGAGGTTGGTGGTGCTCTGGTTTCCCTGAGTTGATGAAAATAAGTCCCCAATCTTAGGTAATTATGGAGACAAAAATTGATAGATAGCTTCTACCCAGTTGAATCTACCTAGATTGTCATAATCATCTACTATATCTACAAGACCTAGAGGAACCTTATATGTACTAGACGAAAATAAAACACAAACAAATATATATAAAATATAAAATTTACACACTAATAACACATCATCCTCTGATTCAACACTTTTAGAAAAATGTTTAAGTAACTCCTCAAGTCTTGTTCTTGTAGGTTGTTTTTCTTTTGAGAAGTAAGTACGATAGAGGTCACCCGATGCTTTAGTTGAATTAATAGGGACCGAAACACCACGGTCCACTATACCCAGTATCAAAGCAACATCTCGTCTGGAGAACGCAACCGGTACACCTGAAACAATTACAATATTTAGTTATCATCAAGAATATAGGCTTGAAATTATTCCACGTTGGGCCTGAAATGAATTCAATTCAGGCCCGAGGTGGGCCTGAAATGTATTCATTTCAGGCCTACCGAGGGCCTGAACTAAATTAACTTCAGGCCCTCGGTAGGCCTGAAATAATTTTATTTCAGGCCTACCGAGGGCCTGAAGTCAATTTCACTTCAGGCCCTTAGTAGCCCTGAAATGAAATGATTAAACTTTATCAAAAACTAATCATTTCAGGCCATCTATATTACTGTCTTATCTTACTATAGATACTATAGATATTGTCTACAATTCATAACTAAAACTATTACCTGAGAATTTAAAAACTTGCGAGGTTGAATCCCAACTTTCAAATATATTAACCAAAATTCCACGGATATGCTGCAATTCTTGTATGTCCAGGAAAAAACTGAAAGGCGACCCTTTGATCTTCGCAATGTGTCGATCATTTAAAATTTCAAATGCTTCAAAAAATTGTTTAAAGTGGCCTAAAACACTGCACCAACGTAATTTTTGTCTAAACTCATCTGAATCCTACAGTTTATATACAGTACAAATTTATTCAGCAAAATAATTTTAAACATGTTGACAAAGTATGCTGGTTTGACCTAAGCATATCGCTAACATACCTTGGTGGATAATGCCAACGAAAAAGATGCTGAACCACCCACAGACCTTTTTCCTGACATTATCAAATAAATCAAACGTGCAGAAACCCTAACCCCTTGGTGTATTATGCCGATCAGTCTCGACTTCAACGTTAACACTAAAACCCACCTCAGGATCACACAGAAACGCTTTCGAGCATTGCCTAGGTTTTGGTTGTCCGCGGGGATTCGGGGGATGAGCTCGCAACTATATCACAGCTAGGGCACGCACAATGTCCTCCACCTTCAAACCTTCCATTTACGTTGTTGTGCTGAGAGAGAATGGAGAAAAATTCGACTGCTACCCATCCGAACCACAAATTAATATTTTATTGATAAAGTGGTTCGGTTGTCTCGAAAATGTGTTTAATAAAGTCATTCTTTGGCGGGAGGGGTATAAAAGTAACTTCACTATATGGGATGCGCCCTTTGGTATAATAGAAACCATGGTACTCCTTTCGGTAATTACGAATAGTTGGATACGCCCTTTGGTAAATTGCCGATGGATAATCAAACTACGTGATAGTAAGTTTTGTTTCTATAGCTTACCCCACTACTTAAATCTTTATTTTTTTAACTAATAAATATTCAATCCATTATATACCCATATAAAATTTTACAAATTGAAATAAACATCATCCACTTAACTAAATTAACTACTCAGCTTATATATAATAAAATCGGGGCTCGTTGGGCATTCAAACCAATGCAATGAAATAAGTTCTAAACTTAAGTAAATATCACATAGTATAAACATAACCAACTCAGTAAAATAAAATCAAATAGTAAGAAAAGTAATTCTAAAAAAATGACCAAACAAAAAATGTCATAAAATAATAATTTATTTATTAAAAATACTATCTGTAATTTTTTAAAAAAAATATTATTTCATATGATTTTCTTTAATTTATGGTAAAAAAACAAAAGCTCATACCATTAAATGAGCATTTCTTTTGTAAAAATCAACAAATGGATGTCTCATCTTAGTTGCTACAATACATAATAACTACTAAGACGTTCTAATAATTCTTACTTTTAATATTATTATATTTTTTAATCTAAATATTTAAATTTTTTTGGACTGATTAATCCTGAAGATGAACAATTTTATCCCATAGATGTTTACTACTCACCATCTAGGTAAATCAGGAAGCGCTTAGGGAGACTTATCCAGACAACCAACATTCTTAAGTCCGTTTTTTACTGAAGAAAAAGATCCCTTGATGTATCGTAACTGAGATTCCTTAATGGTACGTTGGAGGATCTTAGATTCCTTAATTGTTCGTTAATCTTCTAGTGTTATTGTAAAAAAAAGAAGATTAATGAGATTGGATAACGTCGATACTCGGGCCACCGATTCAACCCCACGGAAGTTTCCCACAGACTGTTAGGGTAAACGCTTACGGCGGGTGATTATATAACACGTGTAACTTTCAATTTTCGTTCCACAATTAATTTTTTATATTTTTTTAACCTTGGTTAACTTAGTGAGGGAAAGATAAAAAATGAAAGAAAAAAATCATAATAAATTTTTTTTCATCGATTTATTTTTTATATTTTCTTTATAAAATAACATATAGACCCATTTACAAATTCATATTTTTAAATATTCAATAAAAAATTTCTTCTAGTACGAAGAGTTATATTTAGGGACGGAACCAACTCTATTATGCATGATAATCCTTAATTTTATCTTCTTCATTTTCGATTCTGAGATTATTATCTAATTTTTCTATAATTTTGACCTCCTCACTCACCCTACTCCTGCCGCCATCCTCCCCTTACGTTATTGCTTTTCTTCTCTGTTCGCTTACTTGTCCCCTTTCCCTTTTCATGTAGCTGCTCATGACCACAGTCACTCCCTCTTTGGTCACAACTACTCTCTAATTGTTGACATAGTCCCTCAATCACAATTGATGCGATCGGATAAGCGTGCCCTTCACGTTGATATATGACATACCCTTTATATTGACGTCGGAGCTGAGCAACTGTGGATTGAGGTCTTGAATGAGACCTCTAATTCATCGTCGGTGACACATTCTCTAACATTAGTGTCAATGGTCAAACCGTCCATTATCACATCCAAAATATCAACTTCTATAAATTAAATGATATATTAATTTAATAATTTCATAAAATAATGAAAAAAAATGAGTTGGTTATGTGCTCGCAAAATGAATTCGGGCCTCTTCTGTATCATCCCCGACCTACTCAAGCAATTCAGATTGAGGATCAGTCCAGCGCAGTTTAATTCCGAAATCCGTCCCCCTGAATCGCATGATGTTTGATGAAAGTCCCACCCATGTAATCAGACCAAGCGGACTCTTTTCGTCTCTTGCCTGCCCTTCTGCTTCGTCGCATGGGATACCGTGTAAACCGGATGAAGTTGAAATCTTTGGAGGCTTCCTCCGGGGTTTGTGTGGTGGGAGTTGAAGAAAACGATAGGGGCGCATTCATTTCTGGTTTCCAACCTTTGCCGCACCCTAAAAGGCGAGTTTCTCGTGTCCTTGGAACGGCTATCTGTCTTTAAAGAGGATGTGGGCGGGCAAGAAGAGGGAGAAGTGTGGTAGAGGAGAAAACTTTTAGCTTAAGATGTCGCGACCCTCTCTGGAGAGGCATGGGTCGATCGATGCACAGCTCAGGATTCTGGCGCCGGCGAAGGTATCCGAGGATGATAAGTTGGTGGAGTACGATGCACTTCTCGTGGATCGCTTCCTCGACATCCTCCAGTCCTTGCACGGCGAAGATCTTCGGGAAACAGTAAATTGTCATCTTTGCCAATTCCTGAGAAAATTTAAGATTTCGTAGTACTCCAAGCCTGAAATTTTTCATTGAAGAAAACTGTATTGTTTTAATTTCAACGTTCTCGTGTTGAGATTTGCATCTAAATAAGAACAAAACTTGTTAAACTATCTTGTTTCTGTTTCCATCACCTCTGAAGTTGTCTCTCTTTTTCTGACATCGCAGTATGAGTCATCTAGTGTACAAGAAGTTGGTCAATCCATTTAGAATACTGAAGATTTTGATTTGGCAATGACTCTGTAGGTTCAAGAGTGTTATGAAATATCTGCAAAATATGAAGGTTCTCGTGACCTAAGTAAGCTAGATGAGCTGGGAAATGTTCTGATGAATCTGGATCCTGGGGACTCTATCTTGGTCACCAGTGCGTTTTCCCATATGCTCAATTTGGGTAATTTGGCTGAGGAGGTGCAGATTGCTCACCGCAGGAGGAACAAGCTGAAAAAGGGTGATTTTATTGATGAAAATAACGCAACAACTGAGTCTGATATCGAAGAGACACTTAAAAGGCTGGTAGAGCAGATGCATAAGTCTCCAGAGGAGGTCTTTGACGCTGTGAAAAACCAGACAGTTGATCTGGTTTTAACTGCACACCCAACACAGTCAGTAAGAAGATCATTGCTTCAGAAACATGCCAGGTTTGTTGGCCAACTCTAGTATTGTAGTTATTTTCTACATATGCTACTAATGTGTTGTGCTTCTCAAAACTTCCCTGCATAAGTTTGTTGTTTGGGTCACAGACTCTAGGTTCTTCATGTCTTTGGGTCAAACAAAAGGAAAAAAACACAAGAAAACTTAAGTTTACATGTACCCTTATTCAGTTACGGAAACAACATGGAGTTGCTTACAGCAATAGTATATTTCTTCAGGATAAGAAATTTCTTGACACAGCTTACAGACAAGGACATTACCACTGATGATCAGCATGAACTTGATGAAGCACTTCAAAGAGAGGTAGCTGTGTCCTGTGTTTCATTACAGAGTTTCCTTACTATTTTCCAACTTTTATGGCACCAAGACTGGTCATACCTTGAACATAGAAATAATTCTTATTATAGATTGCTGCTTCAGTTACTTGTAAACTTACATTCCATGCTTAGTCAGCTTGTTATTCTATTGCAGATTCAAGCTGCATTTCGAACTGATGAAATCCGAAGAATACAACCTACTCCTCAAGATGAGATGCGTGCTGGAATGAGCTACTTTCATGAAACAATATGGAAAGGTGTACCAAAATTCTTACGGCGTGTAGATACAGCTTTGAAGAACATTGGAATCAATGAGCGTATTCCTTACAATGCCCCACTCATTCAGTTCTCTTCTTGGATGGGCGGTGACCGTGATGGTAGGTTATGCTCAACCAATTCTGCTTAGTTTCATCATCATGTTTGAGAACTCTTGAAACTGGTTTACATGCTAATTAGATGACAATTCCTGCTCAAAAGGCAATACATTGAATACTATGGTAATCCTGTAAATTGTTTAGGCAATCCTAGAGTCACCCCGGAGATCACAAGAGATGTGTGCTTGCTAGCTAGAATGATTGCTGCAAGCTTCTATTATTCTCAGATTGAAGATTTGATGTTTGAGGTATGACAAACTATCTATGTATTATGCAAATTATCTTCTACCAACATGATACTACTTTAGTCATTAACGTTAATTTGAGACCATATTTTATTGTAGTTATCTATGTGGCGGTGCACCAGTGAACTTCAAGAAAGGGCAAATGTGCTTCATCAATTGTCAAAGAAAATTGCAAAACACTACATAGGTAATTACTATAATATGAGCCATAGGGAAGCATGGGATTTAACCCTAGCAATTGGAATGTTGTTTCCACACTGCTATTTTAGGTTAGATGGTATTTTAGGGAACCATCTGATTTAAGTTATTCGAAATATGAAAACTAGGTCGATTATCTTACCTGAGTCTCTTGTTTGTAATAAGAACCATAGCTAAGTAGCTTATCAAAATTTCTTTCTTCTCATTTGAATGAGAAGTTTGTTAACTGACTTCTAACTTGGGACTTAAATGTGCTTATGGAGCTTCGGATATGATTTGACAATGCACTTTTTTATGCAGAATTTTGGAAACAAATTCCTCCAAGTGAACCATATCGTGTTATATTGGGTGATGTGAGAGATAAACTTTATAACACACGTGAACGTTCACGCCATTTATTGACAAATGGAGTTTCAGATATACCAGTGGAAGCAACTCTCACTAATGTTGAACAGGTAATTATCATACTACAAAAAGATGATGCTTTTGTCACAACTAATATTAGGCAGTTGCCAACATATTTTCGGTGACTAAATCATAAATAATAATTATACATGTGATAGAAAAAATGTTTCTCACAAAATCAACAATTTGATTATTTAGCGATGATACTATAAGATAAATTGATAATCAATAATGAAAAAAGGTGTCACTAATATCATTGGCAGTTTTAACTAAGGCTGTCAATTCTAGTATATTTGATGAATAATGTTGCTTTCACTACAATTTGGGTATATTGGTTCCAAATGTAGAAAAACGATACTGATGGATAAGCTTGTGCATATTTATTCCATTATTGAGGCTATATTGGTACTTGCACAGGACAGCTTTCTCACTGTCTCCCTCTCTTTTGGAATATCCATATCCATTTGGTCTTCCCTTAATTTTGATAGTTTTTAAGACACATTCACGAACAATTAGCATTTAGGTGTTTAGTTCCTACTGTAGATGTACAAGATACTTATAATAAGTCATCAGTTATTATTTACTTAACTTTAGTAAATTTATCTTTGTAGCTCCTGGAGCCACTTGAACTGTGTTACAGGTCGCTATGCTCCTGTGGTGATAGATCTATTGCTGATGGAAGCCTTCTTGACTTTTTGCGCCAAGTTTCTACCTTTGGACTCTCCCTTGTGAGACTTGATATTAGACAAGAATCTGAGAGGCACAGTGATGTTCTTGACGCCATCACTAAGTGTCTTGGGATTGGATCATACCATAATTGGCCTGAAGAGAAGCGCCAGCAGTGGTTGTTATCTGAACTTAGAGGCAAGCGCCCTCTATTTGGTCCTGACCTTCCTCAGACAGAGGAAATTTCTGATGTTTTACAGACATTCCACGTCTTGGCTGAACTTCCATTTGATAGTCTTGGTGCCTACATTATCTCAATGGCAACTTCTCCATCAGATGTGCTTGCTGTGGAACTCCTGCAACGTGAGTGTCATGTGAAGAATCCCTTGAGAGTTGTGCCGCTTTTTGAAAAACTTGCAGATCTCGAGGCAGCCCCTGCTGCTTTAGCAAGGTTGTTCTCAATAGATTGGTACGTGAACAGGATTAATGGAAAGCAGGAAGTCATGATTGGCTATTCTGATTCAGGGAAGGATGCTGGTCGTCTTTCTGCAGCTTGGCAGTTATATAAAGCACAAGCGGAGCTTGTAAAGGTTGCTAAGGATTATGGAATCAAATTAACAATGTTCCATGGTCGAGGTGGTACTGTTGGAAGAGGTGGTGGTCCTACACATCTTGCTTTACTCTCACAACCTCCAGAGACCATTAATGGATCACTTCGTGTGACAATTCAAGGTGAAGTAATCGAACAATCATTTGGTGAGGAGCATTTGTGTTTTAAAACACTTCAGCGTTTTACAGCTGCTACTCTTGAGCATGGAATGCACCCTCCTATATCACCTAAGCCAGAATGGCACGCACTTATGGATGAGATGGCTGTAGTGGCCACAAAAGAATATCAGTCAATAGTTTTCAAGGAGCCACATTTTGTTGAATATTTTCGACTAGTAAGTACTCTCTTGTCAATTTGTGCTTCTGAGAAATACTTTTCTTTCCAATATTAGTTGAATGGCATGCAAATTAAACCTTCTCTTGGAATTTGTACTTTACTACTTGATTTTATATCATAATATTGTTCTCTAATCTTCTTAGTTCTCCTTTGTCAATGTTCTTTCTTTTTAGTCTGTAGGAAATTATTTTCCTGAAAGGGTTTTCTGCTGTCTACTATAAAATAAACTAGGCCTTTCTTTCCAATTCTAAAAATTTCAAATGCCTAAGATCATCTAGGCTCTTGTAAATTATGGAAAATGTTAAACCCTTTTACTAGACGACAACAACATATATATATGCTTATCTCATCCAAGTTCACAGGAAATGGTATAAATTCATCTGAAATAAATGCTTAAATACACAGGCCACACCTGAAACAGAATACGGCAGGATGAACATTGGGAGTCGGCCATCCAAAAGGAAGGTCACTGGGGGGATAGAATCTCTTCGTGCAATTCCATGGATTTTTGCTTGGACCCAGACAAGGTTTCACCTTCCTGTGTGGCTTGGCTTCGGTTCAGCTTTCAAGCATGTGGTGAACAAGGATATCAGAAACCTTCAAATGCTAAGGGAGATGTACAAGGAGTGGCCCTTTTTCAGGGTTACAATAGATCTAGTTGAGATGGTTTTTGCAAAGGGAGATCCTGGAATCGCTGCTCTGTACGACAAATTACTCGTGTCTGATGAGCTGCGTCCATTTGGGGAACGACTGAGGGCCAACTATGAGGAGACAAAACATCTGCTTCTTCAGGTAGGTCTGACATGTAGATGTACTGTGGTGGATTTTCTGATGATGGATTTCATGTTTGCCTGAAAAAACTAAGCAACCTATTGTAATTTGATTGGTTCAATTCATCATTTCTGAAATACTGCTTGATCATTATAAACTTTGGCAGGTTGCTGGTCACAAGGATCTTCTCGAAGGCGATCCTTATCTGAAACAAAGATTACAGCTGCGCCGTGCGTATATTACTACTCTAAATGTCTGCCAAGCTTACACACTGAAGAGAATGAGGGATCCCAAGTTCAATGCAAATGCAAAGCCTCATTATATGGATTCTAGTGATTCATCGGCAGATGTTGTGAAACTGAATCCCACCAGTGAATATGGTCCTGGACTGGAAGACACCCTCATATTGACAATGAAGGGCATTGCTGCTGGCATGAGGAACACTGGTTAGCTCTAGCTTTTCTCATCTCCGGTAAACAGTCGAACTACAATCGAACTATGACTGTTCATGCTTCGTGTGCATCTATTGTGCTAGAATGTGCGATTCCAGTGGATTAAAAACAACAGTGAAAGATAGCTTTGTGAATGTATTTAAGGATCACCTAACAAAACAATGTCCAAGGTTGAATTTGTGTAATGGTATTATTGGAAGGGTAACCTTATCGCTCTCGCCCCAAAGGAAAAATAATCTCATATTCAATGTGATGAATGTAATGTGAGAATACCTCAAGGCAAGACAAAAAAAATTAGATACTTAAAATTGATATTATAGACATCTATGGGCCAATATGGAGGATAAGGAGCATGGATTGTAGATGGAAACAACTATCAAATGTGTATATTTGTCACATAGAGATGTGGTCTTGTGACTTTGTAACGTGGAGGTTCTCGTAGCTATGGAGAAGGCAACCTCACCCACTCACCCAACTCTTATACCCGTGGGGATGCATGCACCCGACCACAACCAACCTGCACTATCAAAATCATTTTTTTTTTTTACATGTATAAAGAACCCGAGGGCCTTTTACTAGGCTCAGGTAGTGCGAATATTCTTAGTGTAATTATAGCTTAAGTGGTCAGGTTTGACTACGGATTTTGATGTTTTTCCAAAGGGTTTAAATCATGTTTTACTATTGAGATATATGTTACGTAGGAACTTGGTATACTCATGAAGCTGGAGGAGATCTTGATTCAATGAGGTCGAGTGTTGATGATGATTGGGCATGGTCAAGATAAGACGATCAATGGCTTAGGTTCAATGGAATTCGAATAAGGTTGCATGAGATTCTTGGTCGAAATTGATTTAGTTTGGATTTGATTTCAATATTTAATCAATATGTTTGATGGTTGAGACACATGTGTCAAGTGGGTTAAAGTTGATTGAACATTTGACCATTGGAAAGGTAATAGGGACTTAGCAAGGAGAAGTCTAAGCGAGTTAAGATTAATCATATCAATGGAAAATTCAAATGAGTTAGGTAAATGTTATACTTGACGTTAGACAAGTCCAACTAATGCTAGCAATGGCATTCCTCACAGGTTGTGGACTTAAATCTTAAGCACATGAGAGAAAGTCTTGACATGTCATGAACAACTACGTCAAGCAATTGATAGGAAGTTTTAATAAGTTACAGAGGACTAGATGTTAAACATATAGTGGAGAATCTTAGTAGGTCATGAAAGATTGGTGTTTGTCAGTGAGAAAGTTTAAGTAGGTCATGGAGGATTAGATGCTTAGTAAGGGATGAAGTCATGATAGATCATGGGGACAGGATGCAAGGTAAAAGTGAAATTCGAGAAGAATGAACCATAGGTCGTGGAAGTCTTGGAGGATTAAGGTTGACCTAAGACCAAGCAAGTGGAAATCTTATTAGGACAAAGTTTGACTAAATACTAGACAATGGGTGAAGTCTTAGAGACAAGGAGTTTCTAGGCAAGCATGGAGTTTTGGTAAGTTGTGATTGACTTATACTAGTAATCTCATACTTCAAGAGCATGATTTGTCATCATGCAATAAAATATTGAATCCACAGGGACAGTTGATTAAGCGCTAGTTAAGTTTGCAAAGCATGCTATTTAGATGATCGAGATTGTGTGTGAGCTTGAGAGATTGAGAGAGAGAGAGAGAGAGTAGAGAGAGAGATCACTAGAAGAAATCTAAATTGGGGAATGATTTTAGGATTTCGATTTTACTATGATATTAGTCGATATTCTAAGTATTGTTCACTTCCCTACCTACATGTTCACTTACTTTGGGATTCTAATCAAATTACTGATATGAACTCCTGAGGATCACACCAGAGTGCATACCACAATTTCAACACCATTAAGTAAAGAAATAACAATAGAAAGTTTGCTTAAAGGGATACCCTCTATCACTAAGGATCCCACGGCGATAAATCTAGATTACTCATCTACTTCCTAACATTAGATTGAGGAATACCCATTAGCTCATAATTATTTATCCCCTTTAGCAAATTGACCCCCTTTCAAGGCGATGACTCTAGAAAGTCAGCTTAAAGAGATACTCTCTATCACTAAGGGCCCCACGATCATATAATCCATAGCATCTCCTCTACAAGATGACCAATTCTCCACATTTCATTACATTCAGACACACTCACAATCAACCAAGAACAAGAAGCAAACCTATCATAGAACAAGGAAATGACCAAATACATAGTTCACACATTAACATCGCATCATAGTTACATTCTATATCCTAGAATCCGGAGAATTTACTCCATAGCAAGAAAAATACAACCAATAGACAAGAAGGAAAGCATTCTACATACCAAATCCCAAATAGAGAGGGGGAGAATGATTATCTTTGCAATTTCAGTCTTCTCGGATGCAATCCTTGCTTGGATGGTGGACGGATCATCGAATTAACCACGAAAATGAATCTCTTGAGTTCCTTTAAAGGGAAACACTTCCTCCTCTCAAAAGGTGATCTTCTTGACCCTTTTATAGGTTCCCTACACAAGCCCCATATGAAGTGGTATGACCGTGCCTTTTTGGTATGACCATGCCATGTCGGCTTCTGCAAAAACTAAGAGATGATGCATGGTCGTGTCTCTTTGGCACGATTGAACCGTGAGGGACTCGCTAATTGACTTCGGGAAGAGGCAAGACCATGCTAAAAGGCACAATCGAGTCATGTTCCATGCGGTTAGAGACTTGAAATCTATGGGCAAGGCACGACCGGGCCTAGGTGGCATGGCCGAATCATGTGGACTTTGGTTGAAGGCATGGCTACCATGAAGGAGGCACAACCATGCTTGTGAGGCACGACCAACCCTTGTTGATTTCTAAAACTCTTTTTTCACCTTTGTTCTTCAATCAATTTCACCCAAGGAATTTGCCCATGTCTTGGGACATGGCCAATACGTGTCCCTTGTCTCCACATCTCACTCCAATATCCAATATGCTTCATTTTTGCTCCAAAAATGTGTCCTATTAATCAAAATATGAAAAGAGTAAACCTCCGAACTAAAGAGTAAAAGCAATAAAATCATATAAAAATAGGGTGTATAAATGTAAATCACACTCATGAAATGTAAGCAAATATAAGATAAACAATGCCTATAAACATGCATACACACATCACACCCTAGATTTAAATTTTTTACTTGCCTTTAAACAAAACTTGAAATCTAGATTCATATGTGGAAATTGTGCATTATAATCTCTAGTGAATCAGTATAATCCTATCGTGTAGTTTCATGGATGAGCATGATACAAAAATTATTTAAGTGTGGCCTAAGTAGAAGTTCTCCATGCTCAGTGTAATGAGTGACCTAACTTTTTCAAGTGTCAATTTCCAAGCCTATTTATGTCATCATCTAACCGTGTTCCTCATGCATCCGATGATAAACACTTATCTGCTACTCATAAAATTCATCCCTCTCAAGCTACACAAGGTCTCAAAGGAATATTCAATATCAAGAGAAACATCACAGTTATTTCTCTATTAATCTAACTCGATCTCAAAGGGGTAACTTGATAGTTTCCACTCATGACAACTATTTTTTATTATTATCTCTTATTCTTTCTTTTTTTTTCGTAAGTGATTGCTAAGTGCAATAGTTGATTTTTTTTTAGGATATAGATTTTTCCAAATAAGTTGACATGAACCAAGGTTATTCAGTAAGCAAAATATAGTTGAGAAGTTACAATGGAAACAAATATACCTGTCTGGTTCTATGAATCATAATTATCTTTGGAAGTATCTATCATTAAAATCAGGCATAGTGTAGATTGATTCTTAAACCAGGACAACACTCAAACTCTTCTAATAAAAACATAGCTCACTTTGTGGTATATTGATAGAAAGAAATAGATCACTAATCATACTAGCACCATAAATCACAACAACATGAATATCTAGAGCAAGGGTGGTTGCATTTTGCAATAAGGAAAAACTAGCAATGATATGATGATTAATGCAACTAGAAATGCCACGAATGAAACATAACCATCTCAAAAGACTAATAATTGAAACATAATGAAATCAAAAGCAAAAACAAACCAAACATGAGCAAACATATGTACATTTGTACAACCTTTCCTGACTTGGACATTTTATTGTCCCAATGCAAAGTAAGAGCATTAACTTAGAGGAGGTAAACGAGGAGGAAACCTAGGCAAACATGGCATAGTACCTAAATGCTTATGATAACGATAAAGACTAGTGACTTGTTGCCTCATCACATCCATAAATGATGATGCTCCTCCTCTCTCTCTCCCACTCCTCGTATTGATGGACAAAGAAAATCGAGACTTGGTCCTAGAACTCGGTTGTCCTCCTAAAATTGTTCTGCACCTCATGGAATTGATTTTGAAACAGCCATATGCCCCTTCAACAGGTGTTGGTGGGCAGAGTGCTCCTCGTGAAGGGCATCCAAAGAGGCTTGGAAGTCAAAAAAATCAAACCCAGGATGTCCTGCCTCACTATATACAAAAGCGTTTCGAGCAGGATCAGGTCTAGAGGAAGAAGGACCAATCTAGTAGATAGTCTAGGTTCATCCATAGGGGTCATGGTGTGTTCGGGTGAAATGTCCTTAATGATCGAATTGGTAGAAGTTCAAACTGTAGTATGGTTGAGAATAGGTAACCTAAGGGGGGAATCCATGATTCCTAATAAAACCATAACTATCCCCATCCCTACAAATCATTTTCATCACTAATAAAGTGTCAAGATCAATCTTAAAGTTACCATGAATCACATTCAAACCAAATAGCTCACACCCCAATTCACAGCAATGTGTATAATCAAACCGCCAAACACTATACTACCTAAAGTTGCCTTGCCAAATCTCGCTAGGTGATTAGTAAAATGGAATCTAGAATCAAATTCAACTTGATTTACCATGGCCCATAAGCAATAAAGCTCTATTTTCCTCACCACTCCATCGCTTTCACCACGACAAAAAAATAGTCTTGCTCATAACACAGTGGAGGTAGCAAAAAACTAGGTTATGGGGAGATGAGACTTTGGAACGAGGAAGGATCAAAGGGTTTGTTGGGGATCATGTGGTCGACAAGAGGGAGGTGAATTGCCCTAAAAATAAAAAATAATCTTTTGTTCGTCTTAATCAAAGATATGGATTAGTTCGCACAGGTAAATAACATTAATAATATAAAAAAAACAATAAAAAGAGAAGAGGCACAAGAAGGGTTACTTGGTTGCAAGTTAAGTGGTTGTTAATCCACGACAGAAATAAGCTCAATCTCCAGATCAAACTCTTTGGGGCGGAGAAGCCTCTTACATAGACTAGAACTCAGAAAACAGAAGAGAAATTCAAGAAGAAATTTATTGTAATGAAAGTAACTGACCTTTGGGGTTTATTTATAGTCCTAGTGAAAGTCTATCCAGTTGTTAATGTGGCCCTACATAGGCACCCGAGTGCACACGGGCGCCTGACACGTGACTCTAGGGTTATCCTCGTTGCAACAGTTGCGAACTACTATTTCTAGATAAAATTTGACCTCTTGGACGCCTGTGTTGATTGGGGCGCCCGCTTCTTGGATGATCTTGAGCCTTCCAGAGTTTGACTCACTCGAACCGTCCTCCGACCTTCTCCTTGAGCATGCTTCCTCCTGGCTTCTCAACCCTCGGACGTTGTGCGCGTCCTTCTCACTCCACCAATATACTCTTCCGCAAACCTCCATGCCCTTTGGATACACCGAGCTCGTCATCTCTCTTCCCGTGTCATCCTGCTCATCTGCTGGATCTTCCACTCGACTTCCGGTGCTCTTATGTTCTTACACACTTAGACACAGGGATTAGATACCTACAAGACCTAACTTGACTCTGTTGACCACATCAAAACTCACCTGGGGTACTTGCAATCTCTTCCTTTTTGATGTGCATCAACCCGAGTTAAGTTAGGGTTAAACAACATATAAAATGACAGAAATAAATATTTAATAATGTAATTAAATTTTTTTAAAATTAAGTCTCCCCCTTAACTTAATCATATTTTCTCCCTCTTTGATCACATCAAAAAACATATTAAGGATAAAATCAACTTTAATAAGAAATATTCAAAAAAAATTAACCAAGTTTGAAGGAAAAAAGTTAAAGTCAATTTTTACCAGAAACAAACATTAGTAATTTTTAAAAATATATGTAATTTTTAAACAAAACAAAAACTTCATAAAAATTATTTAGATATCCAAAATTTTTATAAATTTTTGATAACATGTCATGGATAATAGTTAGTCTTTTAAAAATCTAGTTTTTCAAAAATGGGTTAGAAATTATTATTTTTTAAATTAAAAGTCTGATTATCGACAATAAATTTATAAAAAAATTATTTTTAGTTGAAAATTACTCAAATTTTTATCTAAGTTAGAAAATTATCAGACTTATCTTTGTAAAAACTACTTAAGTAAAATAAATTTTCTATCTATAAGAAAATAATTTTGAATTTTGAATTGATAGTTGTGAAGAAAATAATTTAAAAATTAGATTTTGACTTAAAATAAATTTAAAAATTTTTCTCAGCATTCAACAGATAGTCTATAGATCCCAAAACATTGGATTTCATGAAAAATATTTTTTGAGTAATTTTCAAAAATAAAAATTAATTTTCTGTTAGGATGTATACTAAAAGTCTTGCCTTTTGTATAGACATCTACATTTTGTAAGAGAATCACAAAATCACTGATGCATATTTATATTAGTATATGCATAAATGTCTGATACATAGCATTGTAGATAACATGGTGTGTGGTGATACACAGAAGATCATGTTATCAGTCCCTTGCAGAGTATAAGTAGAGGCTCACAACTGAGATGAAGTTGGACAAACCATCGGAATAGTTGTAGTGTAATTAGGTGTGGTTTATGTTGGTGCCGGAAGCACCAAAGTCAAACCTGTGTTTTGATAATGGCAAAGGGTTCAGAAGTCAAGATTTTGTTGTTATCTAACAAGGCTAATCAACTGTGCAGGTAAAGTCCTAGGTACACTAGGCACTAAGTTCTAGGTAAGCTAGGCACTAAGTCCTAGCCGCGGGATGGGCAACTAAGTCTTGACAAAAGGTTGGGCACTAAGACCTGGTGAGCGAAGCTGGGAACTAAGTCCTAGTCGTTGACTGGGCACCGAAGACCTGGTGAGTGAAGTTGGGCACTAAGACTTGGTGAGTAAAGCTGGGCACTAAGTCCTAGTCGTGGACTGGGCACCGAAGACCTGGTGAGTGAAGCTCGGTACTAAGACCAGGTGAGTGAAGCTGGGCACTAAGACCTGATCCGGGGGATTGGGCAAAAGTCCAACCGGAGGAGCCAGTTGGCAAACAGGTAAAATCTCCTAAGAGGAGTAGGTGAGGACGCGTTCCCCGTGGAGAGAACATTAGGCGTCGGTTCGACCTAGGGTTCCATTTGGGAAGCCCAAAGTAAGAACCAAGACAGCTCAGACTGTAAATAATGATTAAATCTATATTATTTGTATGTTTCTTGTGTTTTGGAACTAACCCTGGTTGCATGAACAAAGGGATGGAAGTTTCTGCTCCTAGGCGCCTCAATGGAGTGAGGCGCCCTATTGGGTTAGGCGCCTGTGTTGAGACAGGCGCCCCAGACAAAGGGTGAATTTCAGCCACTTCGAAGCAAGGCCTCAAGACTACAACAGAGGCGCCTGTGTTAACACAGGCGCCCCAGTTAGCTCGGGCGCCCTGGTTGAGGGGATAAGCGCTGGCCAAGTCTGCGGATTGAGGTTCGCGCAGAAAAGGCCACGTTCAGGCGCCCCCTTCAACACAGGCGCCCCAGCTACGACTATATAAAGGGGTTCACCCCCTTAGCTTCAACAACAATTGCTTTCTGCGCATTCATTCAAGCGCTCCGCTCCGACAAGCTCTGTGCTCAAGATTCAAGCGCCAATGACGACCCGCGGCTCCGACATTCCAAAATCTTCCCGTCATCGGTATAAATTCTTTTTGTTAATGTGCTGTAATTTTTTTTAATTCTATATTTGGAACTCCAGATTGTAATCATTTTACGAAAATATAGAATTGCCCATCGTAAACGGTCAAGGACCGTGGGCCTTGGAGTAGGAGCCGACTGCGACTCCGAACCAAGTAAAAACAAAAGTGTTAGCGATTGTTTTTTACTTTTTCGCTGTGCAATTTCTCTAAGTATTCCGAAAAAATTAATGATCGATATTTACCCCTCCCCCCTCTATCGATTCAATCCGATCCCATAAGTGGTATCAGAGCGGGTGGCTCAAACTTGGTGCAACCACCAGTTGAGAATTTTTTTTGGATTTTTCTAAATTTAATATTTTTTCCCTTTTCGCTCGTTTTTTTCGTTAATCGAGGTTGGTGCAACACCACTCGATTTTTTCCATTATTATTATTTTTTCCCGCACTGCTAATCCAAGGCTTAGTCTTGGGATGAGTTTCTATTTTTTTTGTAAAATCTTTTAGTTAAATCTAATGACCATGCAAGAGGGATACAGCACCGCCAGGCCCCCTCTTTTCAGTGGAGAAGATTGTTGGGTATGGTTTGGCGGGTTTCCTTAGCCAATACCTGGTCGATCCAAGAGACCACTCCATGTCTACAGATTAAAAATTAATCCGAATGAAGACCCGTCTCTCATCGACCGTCTCGTGCCGTATCGAACGATCCAAATCACAACTCGGCCAATTACCAAAATGGGCCTTGTGCTTTGCTCGACCGTTCGACCGCGGAAAAGGCAACGAGTTGATCGTCGGCTTTTGTGTTTATGGTCGAGATCCAGTTAGTAAATTCTTCATCATGATACGAAACCAAAATAATAAACTAACTAACATGAAATGAAGAGACAAATGAATAGGCACAATAAAACATAAGGAGTCAAGAAGAATTATACCTTCCATTACCTTACGATCTTCTACCGTATGACCCTCCCCTCTTAGACGTCATGTGGGCGACGATCTACCAAGACCCGTGGTCACCAAGTCGATTTCTTCTCCTTGCGCCAACCAATCCCTAACCAAAAGGATGTCGTCGGCCACTGCAAGGAAAATGATAATCTAAACACAAATCCTAGGCAGATTTTTCTTCCCTTGAGAAGAATTGCGTAAGCAATTTTTCTCCCTTGAGAAAAAATCACAGCTCCCTCTCAAGCTAATGCAATTTTCTTCCCTCGAGAAAAGTTGTGTGTGCAACCTCTCTTCCTTTGAGAAAATCGTGTGAGCAATTCAAGGTTACACAATTCTCTTCCCTTGAGAAAAGTTATGTGTGTAACTTTTCTTCCTTTGCGAAAATCACGTGAACCATTTTTCTTTCCCACAGAAAACTCACGCCCCAGCATGGAGAAGCCACGGCTGCGTTGAAGATGCACCGGCATCCCGTTGCTACACGCATGGAGTAGAAGCCATACAGCCGCCGTTGCTTCACGCATGGAGAAGAAGCCATGCAGCCGCTGCCGTTTGCATGCACGGTTGCGCCTCACGCGTGGAGAAGACAGAAAACGGCTGCTGCTGTTTTCTGTCGGTCTGCATAGAGATTAAGAAAAAACCAGCCTTTGCTGTTTTTTTTTCTTTTCCTTCGGCGCCGCTTTTGCATGCCGATTCACGCGTGGAAGATCGGCGCTGCTTTTGCATGAAGGATTAACTGCATGAAACGCTACGTGAGCAAACTCCCTCTCCACCGAATTCTCCTCCTGTTCACCTGAAGAAAATTTTCTCTTTGAAGGAGAATTGCAATCGGCGCCGAGAGGGAGGGGAGAGAGAGCAGAAGAGGCTAGGGTTTTTTGTGATCTATTGCATTAATCATCCCCTTAGTTCCATGCCATCATGGGGTATATATAGGACTACGGTAGGGACCATGAGGAGGAGTTGGATCTTGGCCTGCTAATGGACCCGGTCCATTAATGAGGATCCATTCCACTAAAGGACCCCCATTGAATTACCTCACCAACCCCCATATTTACATATGAGCTCCACTTATTATGAGTCGTCTATCCTCCCGTGTTTAAGATCTCGAATGTTCGTTAATTAATTAAATTACTGGCAATTTAAATTAATTAACCTCTAAGTCCTTGACTAGTATCACTCAACCTTATCATCGTGCCGGATTAAATCCACATGCAGAGTTTAGCACGATGAACCTTTTGAGCTCATTAAGGGGGGCATCATCATCCTGACTCACCAGGACACGGATTCCGTCAATAATCATCGGCACATCATATTATTAATATTATCTCCCAACTTACCGGGCATATCGATCTAACAGAATAGATCTCGCTCATTGGTAAATCAAAGAAATAATAATTAATAATATATGCCCGATATTATTTCGGGATTAAGGGATCGTACTCCATAATATAAACTAATGTCCTATCCAATTATTGCGTCAGTACAAATTGGATAATCTCGGGTTTCGGTCCTGCTCAATGTACTCATAGCACACTAGTGTAATTCTATGGTCAAGACCAACCACACCTAATTACACTACAACCATCCCGATGGGTTGTCCAATTCCATCTCGGTTGTGGGCCTCTTATTTATACTAAGCAAGGGACTGATAACATAATCTTCCGTGTGACACCACACACCATGTTACCTAAAATGCAAAGTAATTGGACTTCGTGCATGTACTAATATAAACAAGCACCTAGTGTAGTTGTGATTCTCTTTTCAAAATGAAGATGTTCATATAAAGAAATCATGTCTTTCAGTATACACATCTTACAATCTCCCACTTATACTTAAAGACATTGTTGTTCTCAAAATGTCATACATCTGACTCCCTGATCCTCCACATACGTAAAGCTTTCGCTATCAAGGCCTCAGTGAAAAGATCTCCCAGGTTGTCCCCTGATGTAATCTAGGCAACAATAGTTTTCCTCTCCTGGGTGGTACTTGCGCTCTATATGTTTACTTGCATTATGGGCTCGTAATTCCTTCGAGTTTGCAACTGCACCATTTCTTTATCACAACAAAATGTGATAGCTCTGAGCAAACCAGGAATCACATCGAAATCCATCTTGAGGTTCCTGAACCATGTTGCTTCCTTTGGCTGTCTCAGAGGCTGCCACTTTACTCAGCTTCTATGGTGGAGTCCATCACGCAGTCGCTGTGCGACACTCCTCCAAACTATGGTTCTACCTCCTACAAGTAAATACAAAACCCCGAGGAATACTTACGTTTGCCCCTATCTGACTGGAAGTCTGTATCCGTATAACCCATAGGGAATTGGTCTGCCCGGTAAACCAGCTTATAATCCTTAGTCCTTCTCAGGCACTAATATAAGCTTTTACCGCAATCCAATTTCCTTGATCTGGGTTACTCTGATATCTGCTAACCATGCTTACGATAAAGCTAATATCTGGTCTCGATTTTAGCATACATGAGGCTTCCTATAGTCGATGCTAAAGGAACCGCCATTACCTGCTCTATCTCCTTTGATAATCTAAACATATCTCCTTAGATAGAGTAGCTCCATAGCTGTAAAGTACTAAACTTTTCTTTGAGGTTTCCATGCTAAAACGAGTTAAGACACTGTCACTATATGAAGCTTGGGATAAGCACAACATCCTTCTCTGGTGATCCCTTAAAACTTTGATTGCCAAGGATGTGTCCCGCTTTTCCTAAGTCCTTCATATTAACTATTTGGACAACCATACCCTTACGTCTGATAGTACTTTGTTATTGTTGCCAACTAACAAAATATTATCTACGTATAGTACAAGAACACCACTACGCTTCCGTCATAATTCTTACATATACAAATCTCATCCATCCTTTGAACAAATCCATATAACTAGATT
The DNA here is from genome assembly GCA_024364735.1 of Boesenbergia rotunda. Classification (NCBI taxonomy): domain Eukaryota; kingdom Viridiplantae; phylum Streptophyta; class Magnoliopsida; order Zingiberales; family Zingiberaceae; genus Boesenbergia; species Boesenbergia rotunda. The sequence continues at coordinate 215,513 of JAGFNQ010002090.1, read as the reverse complement.
ATCTCTTCAAAGCGGATGTTTCTCGTCATAGGTCCAGGGATCTTGATTCATGGTCTCTAGAGACCGAGTCCGTATACTCTCCCAAGAACATGAATCCTTCTGGTTGACTAATAACCCTCCCACTATGATGAGGTACCACCTGTGTATCTTATGTGACACGTTGTGCAGTGACTTGTGGTGTATCCTCTTGTACAGTTAGTACTAAGGTCAGAACATCCCCTCTTAATTCTTTCAAGAACTAGTCTACTCATGGGCTTGTGGTTCATCACATAGTCTTCTTCTAAGAATCTGGTATTCGTGCCAACGATTACCTTCTGATCCTTAGGACTATTAAACCACCTGTCGTTCTTCTAGGATAGCCTACGAACAAGCGCACGAGATTCCAACCTATCAGTTTCCCCTCTCAGCACATGTGCTAAGCTTTCCCATGTCCGAATATGTCTTAGACTTGGCTTTCGCCCAGTCCACACTTTTATGGGAGTATAAGGCACTGAGCTAGATGGTATCAAGTATATACGCTTCCATTTCCAGAGCATATCCCCAGAACAAATCTGGCAACTCGGAGCAGATCATCATTGTCCTAACCATCTCCATAAGAGCCCTTTTCCTTCGCTCTACTGCACTGTTCTGCTAGGGTGTACCTGGTGCAATCAATTGGGATTGAATCCCAACCTCTAATAAGTAAGTCCTAAATTATCCCAAGAGGTACCCACCATCACGATCCAATCGTAGTTTCTTGATACCTTTGCCTTGATATTTCTCCACAACCATCTTGAATTCTTTGAACCAATCAAAGATTTAGACTTGCGACCATCAAGTAAACATATCCATAACTTTGAATATTCGTCTCACGAAGTATTCAAAGCTACCTCTATCCTGGATAGGCATAGGACCACACAAATCAGAATGAACCAACTCTAACATATCTTTGGCTCTATACCCCTTAGCCTTGAAAAGCCTCTTGGTCGTCTTACCTTCCAAGTAAGATTCAAAGGTTGGGAAATCTCCTACTACCAATGAACCCGAGGGCCTATCGGTTATCGACCTTTGAATCCTACTAAGGTCAATAAGACCAAGCCTTAGATGCCAAAGGTATGTTTGGTTCATTTCGGAAGGAACCTTTCTCTTACTTAGGTTAGATGATAGCTATTAGCTACTATTTACATCATGGGAGACTTTAGTTCCAATGTGTACCAATTGCCTATCAATGTACCTGAATAGATAATCTTTCTATTCCACTTTTCATAAAAAGCAATAGAATATCTTTTATTTCAGAAACTGAACCAGAGTTCTTTCTAAATATTAGGTACATAAAAGCAATCTTCAAATCAAAACTTTATCTTCTAAAGACCAATAAATAACTCCCACTGCAATAGTAGCGACCTCCGTAGCATATCCCTTGTAGACAGTAATCTCTTCCTTAGCTAGTCGTTGGGCTTCCTGGAACCCATGCAAAGAATTGCAGACATGTTTAGTGGCATTCGTATCTACCCACCAGGTACCGGTAGATAACACCGCTAAACATGTTATAACGACAAAAGGAAAGATATACCTTTCTCTTAAGAACGGGGACAGTTTGCCTTCCTATGACCAGCCTGCTGGCTCGTGAAGCACTTGCCTTTCGGCTTCTTCACGCCAGTCCAAGGTCCCTGCGATGTTGCAGCCTTCTTGTACCCTCTTTGTTTCTTCTTCTTCTTGCCTTTCGGCATAGAAGTAGAAACTCTTTGAGTCACTAAGGCCTGCGAACTTTGACGAAACAACCCCTCTGCCGCCTGGAGTTCTCCCAGTAGTTCCCTCAACGTATACTCTTGCTTTATTCATGCTATAGTTGAGCCGGAACTGCTCAAAAACTCCTAGGCAGAGATTGGAGTATAATATTGATGGACCCAAAATAGCTGTCACGAATGTGGGTCTCAAATTTAGAATTTCGTAAAGCTGAAAACCCTTGCTAGCAAAGTAGATATGTAGAATAGGGGCCTCAGGTCGTATTTTTTCAGGACTAGTTGTGAGTGTCCGAACTAAGCTTGAAAGTTATTCGTCGTCAAATGTTTTGAGTTTTCTAGATAAAATGGGGGTTTTGTTTTGCAAGTAAGAATAGAAGTGAAATTGGAAATAGAGTTGTCTTAACTAGAGTTAGGCTATGTATTGCAAGAATGAAACTCAACCACTTAATGGATTTAACAAACAATTTGAAGTTGTGAAATTGAAATATAAAACTGATATTAATTTCAGAAATTCACTAACGTTGTGTCTAAAGTTGGGAATGGAATTAAGCAAGCTGAAGACTTAACACAGAATTTGTTTGCGCAGGAAATTCTCCTGATCGGTCGGCTGACCGATCAGATGCAAGCCTGATCGGTCTGATGACCGATTAGGTGGAGTCTAGTTCGGACGATAGTCCGAACAGTAACTGAAAACACACTGATACAAATTTGAGAGCAGGATTCAAAGACAACGAAAACACTTAAGAAATGAAATCTATGGACTAATGACTCCAGTTCAGATTCATCACCAAATTTAGCTTCATGCTGCCACTCAAGAATCGATCCAAGAACCCCTTAGATCGCGAGTCTTCAAGTTCAATCTCCGTCAGTTAGTTGCATCGAACTCACTTTCCCCTCAATCAACTGGTTGCACTCTAGCTCAGAACCCTTCGCTGCAAGTCAAAGAACCCCTCGAACTACTCTGATGGATCCCAATCAGATGAAGCCAGCGATCACGCGGAAATCGGTTTGGGTGAAACAAAGCACGACGAGACCCTCGCTGGCGCTAACAGCAACCGATTCAAAAACCAACCTCCCGGAGTCTCAACCCTGATGACTCGAAAATCTGGAGAAGAACTGACATGAAGTGGCCGCCTGCGATCGGAAAAGACGAACGGAAAAGAAACTGGAAATTGGAAAGGCGATCTCGCGACCCCGAAGCCAACGGAGGGAATTTCTGTTTTAACCAATTGATTTTGAATTTGGACGGCTGAGATTACTCCGATCTCATCCGATGGTCAGATCAATCCAGATCAGACCCAAACTTTCCAAATCTTGATCAAGGGTCAAGATATGCTCCTCATCAACTCGGATCAACCAGATCTACATCCAATTGCTCAAAGTGCTCTGGTCTCTGAACGGACGGTTTAGGCTCCTCTTGAGCTCAATCCGACGGCTGATTTAACTCTGATCTGGCCCAAACTTTCAGATCTTGGTCCTTGAACTTAGCTAAGTCTATCTTGAGCTTGGATCGACCCGAAGTTGGTGGATGGCTTGGATCTAACCGTTCTCTTGAATGGACGACCCATGTTAACCCGATGCTTGATCCATTTGATCCGAGTCCAATTCTGACCCAAGTTCGACCCAATGTGATCCAGGTCCATGATCATTTGAAACCTACAAAATGATATTCAATTTTAGTGCCAAAACATATTAAATATAGAAAGAATTAAATCTTAAGCCAAATGGAGGTAATTCATGAAACCTTATATAAATGCAAACTCAAGCATAGAAGAAAGGATCAAAAACATGGATTTGAAAGCCTAATTTAACCAACAAAATGAAAGTTATCAACTCCCCCACACTTATTCTTGGGTGTCCCGCACAAGCTACTAAGGAACTAAAAATGTATTCCCCCCTAGAAAATTCTCAATCATTGTAGGAAGCAAGTGAAAAGAAATTACCTAGGGTTGTCATTTCTCAAAAATCTAAGCTCAATAGACTAGTATCTTGTCCTTAAATCAACAACTTAGCTTACTTCCTCTTTCATGACTCATTGAGATGTAATCAAACACACAAACCTTCCAAAGGGATTTTAGAGGCTCTCTTCCTAAGTTCTACATTTCAATAAAAATGGAGCTCACTCAAACACAACATGTTTCTTGAACTACCATAAACTTGCTCATTATCTACTCTCCGCCATCATTCTTGCCTTGGATCCACATCTACAAAGGTTTATTAGAACACATAAAAGAAATATGAAATGAATAGAATGAAAAATAATTTTCCATAAATTCTGATACCAAAGACTCATGACAAAGAGAATAGATGAATATGACATGATAAAGAAAAAACTATGGTAAAGAAATTTGACATGAAGAAGAAATATGGAGAAGTAAGGAAAAATAGAAACTTGGATACTCAAAATTATTTCTTCATGCTCTTTGCCCTCTTAAGGTAGCCTCTTATGAATTCCGAGCCAAGGGGAGTGATTATGAGCTGAATTGGAGGAGGTTTAACACTAAAAGAAATATTCTATGTTGTGCCAGCTTCTCGGATCGGTCCAGAGACCGATCAGACATTTCCTGATAGGTCTACTGATCGGACTGGTGCTCCCTGATCGGACTGGTGACCGATCAGAGACTGATCAGTAGCCAATCTCAGAACTTTGAAACTGTTTCTGCCGAGATTCTTTTCCTTCTTTCAATCAATACTAAACCTTAATCCATCTAGCTTCTTATTAATGACTCCAAGTTCAGAAATCTATCCATCTTCTGAATTTTCAAGTTTTCATTTGTCTTCTCTTTACTTCTCTTTCTTTTTTTCTGTTTTCTATTTTTTTCAGTTGCTTGTAGTGTTTTTTTTTCTCTGCAGCTTTAATTCAAATCCAACAACCAAATTCTACTCCCTCATCTCCACTTCAATGCTTGGCAACGATTACAACTCTTTGAAAATACTTCCACTTGCCAATTCCATGTCTAAGTGAAGCTTTTGATGGACTTTGGAAATTTCACTAATTACTAACCTTGATGAGCTCCCATTCCTTTCCAATTTAGCCTCATAGAGTTGAAACACCAAACAATACTTGGAAATCAAATTGTTCCAAAAGTGATCTTCACTTCACAATGCTCACAACTCATCTTTGATACATCACCCATCTAATTGGCAAACTCCTTCATTTCTTCTCTTCTTTTTTTTCTATTTTTGCATTGCATTTCTCATATTCTTCCATTCCATAAGTCCCATTAAAACACCCGAAATCTATAAAAGCACTCCATCTTAAAATCCATAAAACATATAATAACTTCAACATACATCACTTCTCATCAAACCCATTTGGAAGCACTAGCAACCTCCCCCACACTCAAACCATTGTCCGTCTCGGGCAAAATAACATCAAAAAAAAATCCCAAATAACCAAGTATATAGAGGAATATGGATATGAGCAGAAAAATAGAGGAAGGAAAAAGAATAAGGCATAAATCAACAAGAGACAATGCAACAATTACATGAAAAAGGGAAAACGAAGTGACAAACCTTTATGAATGTGGTCCAACCATAGAATATGGTTTTGAAAGAACCTAAGCAAGTTCTAGAGTACAATTACATGTGTGTATTGTGTATCTCACAAATAAAGCTAAGTCCTCACTAGGTAAAAAGAATTCATCTCAAGTCATTGTTGGAAATGAGATGGCTATAGAGGGGGGGTGAATATAGCCGTACACAATTTGTTGGCTCTTTTCGAATCTTCTCTGCACTTAAGTTAGTAGCAGCGGAAACAAAACAAATGCAGAGAAGCAAACTTAACAAAACTGCAGAAACAGAGAATACAAACCAAGGATCGCTAATAAGGATCGTTTACAAGGTTCGGGGATAACTTGCCCCTACTCCTTGGCGTGCCCGTAAGGTGGGCGATCCCTTGATCGTCGGCAGATCAAGCCCCGGTGAACCCGGATAACATAGAGCCTCCTTCTCGGTGGAGAAACCTCTCCACAGATCTCACGAATGATAGAACTTGAGTACAAGAGATCACACAAGAAGGAACACTCACAAAGCTCTCACAGGAATGCAACAAGATCGCTTAAGCACAAAGCAACAGAGAGCACGAACACAGCCCAGCCAAACTTCCCAAGTTTCTGTCTTGTTCTACTCTGCTTCCAGCTTCGCCACTTAAGCTCTGCTCACCATCACAAGCTTCATCAGCATCCACTGAGCCAGCCTGAACCCACTGACCTCCCTGAGCACTCAGTCCACTGAAGACCTCCTCTCCAGCTGAGCCTCCGTTAGTCGCCAGCTGCGTCAGTTGCCCGTTGAAACCTGATAATGAGAAACAGCCAAACCTGCTCAACGGAAAGCCTCCCATTGACCCTCCTTGAGTGTTTGAATCACCTGCTATCACCTGCACACTCCGACAGAGGCTTAGCAACGCATATCAAGAAGAAATCAGAAAGTAGCAGAGAATCGGCAGTGAAAACAGACGCGATCAGAGCTTCTGACAGCGTATTTGAATTAAAGTTCTGCGCCTGATCGGTCACCAGACCGATCAGGAAGGACCCTGATCGGTCACCAGAACGATCCACAGTCTTCTGCATACTCCTGATCGGTCACCAGACCAATCAGACTGAAACTTTAATCAAAACCTAGCTGCGCCTGATCGGTCACCAGACCAATCAGGCTCCAGCATGATCGGTCACCAGACCAATCAGGCTTGAGTGAAAAGTGATTCTTTAATCAAATCCAAAGTCTCTGATCGGTCATCAGACCGTTCTGGACCTGATTAGCAAGGGAACTCAACTCACTGTTCGCTCCCTGATCGGTCACCAGACCGATCAGGAGCTGTGCAGTGAGTGAAACACACACTCCCTGATCGGTCACCAGACCGATCAGACATCGCTGGATCGGTCACCAGACCGATCCACGAAGGAGCAGCGTGCCAACTCCCTGATCGATCACCAGACCGATCCAGGGACTCAAACTCAGTCCTCCAAGCTAAGTTTCCATCCACCTTAGCCCTCCAAGCTAAGGATTTTCCATCTAACCCTCCAAGTTGGGAATTTGCACCTAACCCTCCAAGTTAGGACTTTTCACCTAGCCCTCCAAGCTAGGACTTTTCACCCAACCCTTCCGAGTTAGAACTTCATCCAACCTAGCCCTCCAAGCTAGGCACCTGACCCTCCAAGCCAGGACATTTTCACCTAACTCTCCAAGATGGGACTTTTCACCTAACCCTCCAAGTTAGGACTTTTCATCTAGCCTCCAAGCTAGGACTTTTCACCTAGCCCTCCAAGCTAGGACTTTTCGCCCACCTCTTCCGAATTAGGACTTTTCAACACCTGGCTTCACTCACCAGGACCCGGCTTCACTCACCGGGATTTTCAACACCTGGCTTCACTCACCAGGACCCGGCTTCACTCACCAGGATTTCCATCACCTGGCTTCACTGGCTTCACTCACCAGGACCCGGCTTCACTCACCAGGACCCGGCTTCACTCACCGGGATTTCAACCTAGCTTCACAAGCTAGGACCTGGCTTCACTCACCAGGGTTTCATGCCCAGTCCCCGACCAGGACTTTAACCCAAATTCGCTCAACCAAACTTAAATCATTGTCAAACACCAAAACAACAACCGGGCCAGACTGCATCAACAGTCATCACTCTAGAGTCCATAACTAAGTAGTACTCAAGCAACTAAGAATTTTTATCCATTCGCTCAAATCTTAAGTCTTGACAACCAAATTTAATTTGCTTTCAAAAGACTCTATGATGATATAGAGAAAACCTAGAGGGATACATTTATTCCTACTCATGCAAAAATACGGTACCAAAATGGTAAAGTGGTATCTACAATCACTCTTTATTCATCCTAAATTACCTAAACATTTATTATCAAAAACTTATTAGAAAAGAGAATTTAACTACTTGAAAACAATCAAATGACATTTACAATAAAGTAAAACGCAAGGAAAAAGAAAACTCCCCTTTAGGTTGGGTAGATAGCATCTTTGACGTCCACTTCATCCACCTCTAGCTCCTTTAGATCTTCAAAGTACTTCTTGAGCCGGTGGTCATTTACTTTCCAAACAAATCCATTAGCCTCATCTTTAATTTCAAAAACACCATAGAAAAAAATATTAGTTACAATAAATGGACCTTCCCACCTTGACCTCAACTTACCCTTAATCAACTTGAGCCTTGACTTGTACAATAAGACTTGTCACCAATTTGAAATTCTTTCCTCACTATATGTTTGTCATGGAAGTTCTTGGTCTTTTCCTTGTAGATTCTTGAGTTCTCAAATGCCTCTAGCCTAATTTCTTCAAGCTCTTGAAGTTGAAGTTTTCTCTCTTCTCCCACCTTGGTAGCATCATAGTTACAACAAGCATTCACCGCCCAATATGCTTTGTGCTCTATCTCCACGAGAAGATGACAAGCTTTACCATAGACTAACTGGTAGGGAGACATGTCAATTGGTGTCTTGAATGCTGTTCTATAAGCCCAAAGTGCATCATCTAGTCTCTTGCTCCAATCTTTTCTATTGGGTCCAACGGTCTTTTCCAAAATTGATTTGATTTCTCTATTTGAGATTTCGGCTTGGCCATTTGTTTGGGGATGATAGGAAGTAGAAACCTTGTGTACAACCCCATACTTACTAAGCAAGACCTTCATGTGTTTGTTGCAAAAGTGAGATCCTTGGTCACTTATTATAGCCCTAGGAATTCCAAACCTGCAAAATATGTGTGACCTGACAAAACTAACAATAACAGAAGAGTCATCAGTCTTGGAGGAATGACCTCCACCCATTTAGAAACATAATCTACAGCAAGTAAAATATACAGATAACCACAGGATGCAGGAAAAGGTCCCATAAAATCAATTCCCCAAACATAAAAAATCTCACAATATAGCATAGTCTGCTTGGGCATCTCATTTCTAGCTCCTATGTTCCCAGTTCGCTGACATCGATCACAATTTTTATAAAAAACATATGCATCATGAAATAGGGTGGGCCAATATAATCCATATTCTAAAACTTTTCTAGCTGTTCATTGTGGTCCAAAGTGTCCCCCACATGTTGATGAATGGCAAAAGGTAAGAACTGAATGAAATTCATGGTTAGGTATGCATCTCCTTATTATTTGATCATTACAAAACTTCCATAAATATGGGTCATCCCACACATAGAATTTTGCATCACTTTTGAGTTTATCTTTTTGAGCTTTAGAAAAGTATGTAGGAAAAACATGTGCAGCTAAGAAATTAACAAGATCGCATACCAAGGTGACTCACCATTTACTGCAAGAAGGTGCTCATCTCTGAAATCATCGTCAATGGTGGTAGGAGATTCATCTCCTTCAATCCTGCTTAGGTGATCTGCAACCAAGTTTTCTTTGCCACTCCTATCTCTAATTTCCAAATCAAACTCCTGGAGTAGAAGCATCCATCTGATTAGCCTAGGCTTAGTATCTGGCTTCTTCAATAGGTACTTTAAAGCTGCATGATCAGAAAAAACAATGACATATGAGCACAATAAATAAGATCTAAAATGGTCTAAAGCAAAAACTATGGCAAGAAGCTCCTTTTCAGTGGTAGTATAATTGGCTTGGGCGGCATCTAGGGGCTTGGAGGCGTAGCATATGACATGACGTGCTCCCTCCACCCTCTGTGCTAAAACAGCTCCCACTGCAAAGTTAGATGCATCACATATTAATTCAAATGGTAAATTCCAATCAGGTGATTTAATAATAGGAGCAGAGGTAAGAGCCTCCCTGAGCCTGTGAAAAGCTTCTTTACACTTATCATCAAAACAAAATTCAACATCTTTTTGTAAAAGTTTTGTCAAGGGTCGAGCAATCAAACTGAAGTCTCTGATAAATCTACGGTAGAACCCTGCATGTCCAAGAAAGGCACGAACATCCCGTATGCATACGGGGTAAGATAAAGCAGATATAACACTTATTTTTATAGGATCTACCTCTATACCTCTCCTAGAGACTATGTGTCCTAATACAATTCCATGCCCCACCATAAAGTGACATTTTTCAAAATTAAGTACAAGGTTAGTTTCAATGCAACAATGTAAAATCCTAGACAAGTTATCTAAACATGAATCAAAAGACGTGCCAAAAACTGAAAAATCATCCATAAAGATCTCCATACAATGCTCTAACAACTCACCAAATATACTTACCATACATCACTGAAATGTTCCTGGAGCGTTGCAGAGTCCAAATGGCATCCGTCTGTAGGTAAAAGTACTGAAGGGGCAAGTGAAAGTAGTCTTCTCCTGGTCCTCCGGATCGATACAAAGCTGGAAGTAGCCTGACTACCCATCCAAAAAACAATAATGGGACTTCCCTGCCAGTCTCTCAAGCATCTGATCAATAAAAGGTAAAGGGAAGTGGTCTTTCCTCGTGACTGTGTTGAGCTTCCTATAGTCAATGCATACTCTTCATGAATTTTTGACTCTGGTGGGCACTAATTCATTACTTGCATTTTCCACCACTATAATTCCAAATTTCTTGGGTACCACATGTATGGGACTCACCCGCTAACTATCAGAAATGGGGTAAATGATACTTGCCTGTAGAAGTCGAGTCACCTCTTTCTTTACAACATCCAAAATAAGTGGATTAAGTCTCCTTTGCGGCTGCCTCACTGGTTTAACATTTTCTTCCAAGAATATCCTGTGCATGGAAATAGCTGGGCTAATACCTGGTATATCTGATAAAGTCCACCCAATAGCTTTCTTGTGCTGCCTCAGGACTTGTAATAATTTCTCTTCTTGCTCTGATTCCAAATGTTGTGCAATAATGACTAGAAAACTATGCTCCTCTCCAAGAAAAACATACTTCAAATGATCTGGAAGTGGCTTGAGTTCAATCTGTGCTTGCTCAGAAGGTATGGGTGATCCTTGGGGCTCAGTGCAATCCCCTACACTATCACACCTAAACCCTGAATCCTCTGAAACATCAATAGAAATAGGTGATCCTTGGGGCTCTGTGCAATCCCCTACACCTAAAAAATCCTCTCCAGCCAGAAGTAGGTCTGAAATAGCCTCTAAATCAACCTCCTCTAAAACGTGTACATCCTCAGCCAATATATCTGCATCATCCAACTCCTCCAAAATACCAATGCTCATAATGGAGTGGTCCTCTCTCGGGTGCTTCATGGCATCAAATATGCAGAACTGAACTACTGTATCCCTAATCTCCATGGACAATGTGCCAGCATATACATCTATCTTTGTTCTCGCAGTCTTCAGAAATGGCCTCCCTAGGATGAGTGGGGATCTGTGTGCAAGGTAGTCTCCCTCCATGTCCAAAATGTAAAAGTCAGCAGGAAATATCAGCTCCTTTACCTTAACCAACACATCTTCAATTATACCGGTTGGGTGGGTCTGGCTCCGGTCTGCTAACTGAATCATCACACCAGTAGGCTGTAAAGGGCCTATACCAAGCATCTAGAAGACTGATCTGGGCATCACATTAATGAAGGCTCCTAAATCCAGCATAGCATCATGGAACATGGTCCTCCCTATCTCACAAGATACAGTAAAAACTCCAGAGTCTTCACACTTCTGAGGAATGGCATGAATAAGTGCTAAAACATTCTTCCCCAAGCTGGCCAACTCATTCTCCTTAAGCTTCTTCTTGTGAACACATAAGTCTTTCAGGAATTTTGCATACTTAGGAATCTATTTTTTCATGGTCAACAAGGGTACATTGATCTCCACTTTACTAAACAATTTCACTAGCTCATTGTATTCCTTAGCTTTATCCTCCTCCACTTGCTTCTTGGCTTGTGTCTTACGCTAGGGAAAGGGCAAAGGAATTCTCAAATCCTCCTCTTGAGCCGAAACATGAGGGGCTGGAATTGAAATTGATTTCTCCACTGAAGTAGCTGCTGTAAACTCATCTTTGCTACTGATTTCTCCTCCATTTTCCACCAAAATCACAGGATTACTTGATGAAGGAGTTGAGCTTGGACTAAAGGTGGAACCAACTGAATTTGAAGTGATTTCAGGGCTGTTTGGGGCTGGAATTGAAGGTGTTGTCCTGGTTTCATAAAAATCAACTCTTGGACCATTTTGAGTTGAAGTCACCTTCCCACTCCTCAAAGTAATAGCATTAACGTTTCCCTTTGGATTTGGAGTAGCTTGAGAAGGTAGTTGGCTTGATCCTTGAGCTTGAATTTGATTCATCCCACTAGTCAATTGTCCAATTTGCTTCTCAAGGTTTTGTATGGTTGAATCATTCCTTTGTTGTTGCAAAAGTTGTTGAAGCATTTCTTCTATCCTTTGTTGTTGTGCATTTCCCCCACTAGAGCCTCCAAAACCCCCTTGGTTAGCATGAGACTTTGATTGGCCTTGAAATGATGATTGAGGTGGTTGAAATTGTTGACTTTGTTGTGAACCTTGAAAGTAGGGATGTTGGGGCTGATTATAGGGCTGAAATGGTTGAGAAAATTGCTGAAAATTTTGCTGAGAACTTGATTAAAATGGTTGAGAATTGCAACTCTGAAAATTCTGAGGTTGGAGTTGAAATTGTGGTTGAGAGGGCAGAAATTGTGTGGGCTAGAAATTCTGATTTGAAGGTTGAAAACCTTGGTTAAATTGCTGATAACCTTGCTGTGAGAACTGATTTTGTGGCTGAGATGATTGATATTGTTGCTGAAAACTCATATTTCCTTGAAACCCTTGCTGCAAAATTCGGATTACCTTGAAAAGGTAGCTGATTTTGTTGGTAGGGTTGCTGAAATTGCTGATTTGGTTGTTGAAATGGCTGAAATTGTTGATGACCTTGCTGAACTTGTTGAAAATTCTGTTGGGGTTGTTGATAGGGTTGTTGTGATGGGTTTTGATGATAAAAAGAATTTCCATACTTCAAGTTTGGATGGTCCCTCCAACCAGGATTGTAGGTAGATGAGTAGGGGTTGTTCTTAGCTTGGAATTGTCCCCTAGTCAATGCAGCTAATGTCTCATCTTGTTGGAGGTTAGGACATAGATCCGAATTGTGGTCTTGACTTGAGCAAATACTGCATAACCTCATCACTTGGCTTGAAGGCAGAACTGAGAAATTCTGATTCTGACTCACATTATTTAGAGCCATTTGCTTCACCAGAGATGTGAGCTCCATCAATGAATTCTTGATTTCTTTTTGCTCATTTGATACCATCTGAATTCATTTACTCCTTTGGTAGACAAAGCTCTGCTCCCAAATTGTTGTGAGTTCTCTGCCATATTTGAAATAAGCTCCCTAGCTTGATCTGGTGTTTTGTTAACTAGGGCTCCTCCTGCTGCAGCATCTATCATTATCCGATCCATCTGAAGAAGTCCCTCATAAAAATACTGAATGAGTAGCTGCTCACTGATCTGGTGCTGTGGGCAACTAGAACAAAGTTTGTTAAACCATTCCCAATAGTCATAAAGAGTTTCTCTCACTACTTATTGTATTCCACAGATGCTCTTTCTGATGATTGCTGTCCTTGATGTTGGGAAGTACTTCTCCAAAAATGCTTTCTTCATAGAAATCCAGCTAGATACATGCCCAGTAGGTAGATAGTAAAACCAATCCTTTGCTGCTCCAGTAAGGGAAAATGGGAATGCCCTCAGCTTGATATCTTCCTCTGAAATACCCTGAGGCTTCATAGTAGAGCAAACAACGTGAAACTCATGTAAATGTCTGTTGGGATCCTCCCTAGACTGACCTTGAAACTTGGGCAAAAGATGAATAAGTCCTGATCTTAACTCAAAATCTCCAGTGAGCTCTGGGTAGGCAATGCAGGAGTACTGAAAAGCATCATCTGGTGCTGCTAATTCCTTCATAGTTTTCTGGTGGTCTGCCATAGGATCAACTAAATAAGCTGAGATAGACTGAGTAGGAAGAATAGCACTAGCCTCGGAAGCACTGATTTGATTCCTCCTGGCTCTGAAAGTTCTTTCAATCTCAGGATCAAAGTTTTCAAGAATACCACCTGCAGATCTGGTCATACACAAATACAAAAATCGCAACAAATGTATATACAAGAATGAAACAACTGAAATGAATCACAAAATACAGTGATAAACACAAAAATTGGATCACAAGATATGAAATAAGCACACAAGCTAAATCAAACAAACTCAACTAGTTGTTCCCCGGCAACGGTGCCAAAAATTTGATGGACCCAAAATAGCTGTCATGAATATGGGTCTAAAATTTAGAATTTTGTAAAGCTGAAAACCCTTGCTAGCAAAGTAGATATGTAGAATAGGGGCCTCAGGTCGTATTTTTCCAGGACTAGTTGTGAGTGTCCGAACTAAGCTTGAAAGTTATTCGTCGTCAAATGTTTTGGGTTTTCTAGATAAAATGGGGGTTTTGTTTTGCAAGTAAGAATAGAAGTGAAATTGAAAATAGAGTTGTCTTAACTAGAGTTAGACTATGTATTGCAAGAATGAAACTCAACCACTTAATGGATTTAACAAACAATTTGAAGTTGTGAAATTGAAATACAAAACTGATATTAATTTCAGAAATTCACTAATGTTGTGTCTAAAGTAGGGAATGGAATTAAGCAAGCTGAAGACTTAACACAGAATTTGTTTGCACAGGAAATTCTCCTGATCGGTCGGCTGACCGATCAGATGCAAGCCTGATCGGTCTGATGACCGATCAGGTGGAGTCTGGTTTGGACGACAGTTCGAACAGTAACTGAAAACACACTGATACAAATTTGAGAGCAGGATTCAAAGACAACGAAAACACTTAAGAAATGAAATCTATTGACTAATGACTCCAGTTCAGATTCATCACCAAATTTAGCTTCCTGCTGTCACTCAAGAATCGATCCAAGAACCCCTTAGATCGCGAGTCTTCAAGTTCAATCTCCGTCAGTTAGTTGCGTCGAACTCACTTTCCCCTCAATCAACTGGTTGCACTCTAGCTCAGAACCCTTCGCCGCAAGTCAAAGAACCCTGTAAGAATTGTTCTGGACGCTAGAGGGGGTGAATAGCAAATCTCGACTTGTTCTTCCTACGTTGTTAGTATGCGCAGCGGAAACAATAATAATAAACAATAAAAACAACGAAAGCACTGCTAACAAACCTATTTACTTGGTATCCACCCCGGTCGGGTGACTAATCCAAGAATCTTTTGGTGGATCACTCCCCGGATAACCTCCGGCTAGCCCGCGTCACTCCTTGTGGGTGGAGAAACCTCGCCACAACACCGAGAAACACTATCTGGGCACAAAAGACTACTAACACGCTTTACCCAAGCGAGTTTCGTCAAGAAACTGAGTCACCACGAAGTCCTCTTTAAATAGGACTCGGGGCTGATTTCTCGCTACCAGTCGACTGCCCCCAGGGCAGTCGACTGGTGCCAGCCAAATTCGACCGTTGACACTCCCAACGTTCGAATTTGCCAGCTCACCAGCCACCTACCAGTTGACTGCCCCCAGGGCAGTCGACTGGTCCCTAGCTGAATCCCTTCCCGAGTACATTCACACAGCACTCGACCCTCACGACTCGACTGACTCCTCCTCCGCAGCCTCAACTGTTGCTTTCGCGCCCTCTTCATCTTCAACTCTCGTCCCTCAGATGCACGCAAGCCTCCAGCTTGCCTCCATGCCATCCTTCACGCATGCCTCGAAGTCCGCGCCCATCAGCTCATCATCCCTGCTCTCCAAGGTCCCTCGGATGCGCACGCAAGCCTCCAGCTTGCCTCCATGCTATCCTTCACCGTACCGAGGCCGTCCAGTCAAGTCCATATGTGTAACCTGTACAACCTGCACACTCAACATACGCATATAAGAATACAAGGGTAATCCTAACTTAAACACTTTGCCCAAATATCAAAACACTTGGTCACTCCGAACCACAGATTGCCTCAACAATCTCCCCCTTTTTTATGTTTGGCAATACGTTTAAGTTAGGGAAAGCAAAATAGTAGTCAATAGCAAAAACAATGCATATGCAATGCAAAAGATGGATCCTGTCCCAAGGCATCCTACACCTAGCCCTCCAAGCTAGGACTTTTCACACCTATCCCTCCAAGCTAGGACTTTTCACACCTAACCCTCCAAGTTAGGACTTTTTCAACACGGGCTTTTTAAAGCTTTTCCAAAGCTCCCCCTACATTGGACTTACAAAGGCTTTTTAAGAACTCTCCAAGGTTCCCCTTACGCCAAAAAGGGAGCAACCATGCTCCCCCTAAACTTAGGGTTTCTAGCAAAGGTATTGGTTTCCCACTTAAACCTAACATTTCTCCCCCTTTGCCACACATCAAAAAGACCCCAATAATATTCCCAATTATTGGTTCTTTAAATCCCCAATGATCCTAAACACAGTGTACTAGACCCTCCTACACTTGTTTCTCATCACTTGGACCCCAAACCAGCTGCTGATACACAATCAGCACTTGGCAGTCGACTGCCCTTTGGCAGTCGACTGATACTCTAGATTTCAGTCTTTTCTGACCATTTTCAGAAATGCGCCAGAAATTTCACAAATCTCCAAAAACTCCCAAATTTCGTGGAGAACTTTGTGATACCCATACCTACTTGGAAAAATACATCTCACCATGTATCTATCACCATTCCCAAGTTTGACACAAAACTCAAAAATTTTCTAAATGAAAATTAAGGCAACTAGGAGGCAACATCCCCCTTAACCTATGCCTTCTCCCAATTTTCATTTTCTCATGGTGAAGTTCTACACCAATTTAGGTCCTACCCAACCTAACACCCGAGTTCTTTCCCCTTTGGACACCATTAAGGCTTGCTCCCAAGCAACCTTTTCCCTAGTGCCAAAAAGAACTCTACAAAACCTTAAACAATCATAAGGGTTTGCAAGCACATTTGCTAGGATATACCCTATCCTAGAAAAATATAATTCCATGAAAAATACAAATGTGCTTGACTTTTGGCACAACTTCCAATTATCTCAAGAGATTGGCATTTTGTATCAACTTCCAAGTCTAACCATAATGTCATGTGTTTGCCAATTCCATTCATTGTCATTTCACACACGAAATTATCCTCAATACTTCCCTTTTTATCTCCTAATCCTAGACATATGTGAGAACCTTCCATATTTTTCTCATTCATCAAGAGTTGATCATCCAATATTAGTCTATGAATCTTCAAATCATATAATGTCAATCCAAAAAGTCTCTCAAGATACCATGATACTTTCCTATGTTTCCAATTCTGCAATTTCTTAACACCTAATAGGCCTTTTAGCAAACTCTCACTGATCAGTCGACTGCCCATATGACAGTCGACTACCAAAACTCAGAGAGTTTCTGGTCTTGAGACCAGTCGATTGCCGAAATGGCAGTCGACTGATACCTAGTTTTTAGCCCCAATTTCAGAAACGCCTAGATAATTCCATAAATCTCCAAAAATTATGAAATTTCGTGGGGAGATTTGTGGGGCCAATGTCTTCTTGGGAAAAATATGTTTCCAAACAAATATACTCCGAATCCCAAGATTGACATGAAACTCAACTTATCCTAAAGTGTATCATTGAAACTCATCCCAAAAGTCTCAATTGTGATTTCTCCTCACTGTTTCTTCTCATCCTTGATTGTAGTTCATTTCTATCATTGAATTGCATGTTATTCACACATTAAAACCCAATTTTACCCAATATAATTGTATTTTCATCCTTTTCTCCCTAAAACTCCATCTAATGTGCCAAAATCTAGGATTAAGACTTACCCAAGTCTTCCAATCCCTTTGGCACATTCCCTCTAATTTCCTAGGAGAAAACACCTCGTGAGATCCATTTACCATGGATCCCAAAGGCTCCTAGAAATCCCCCTTGAGCTCTGAGCCCTAGCCACCTTCCTAGATGACTCAATCCATACTAAGCCACACCGGTGTGCCCCCGGTGACTCTTGGCCTATAAAATGAACCTTCTTAGCCTTGGACACCTTGTCCTTGGTTAGGTCACCCTTTCTACCCTTGGATGGCATTCCCTTGCCATCCTTGGACTTACCCTCCTTACCATGATTGTATGCTCCCCAGCATACTTCTTTTTGTTGGCCTTAGAGGTCTTAGACCGGTATCCCAATCCCGATCTATCATAGTTGGGTTTCAAACTACCCAACACCATGTCTAGGCCCTTAGATCCAACCATGAACCTTTCTAGGGTCTTTCCTAATGTATCAAGCCTTGCCCTCAAGGCTTGATTTTCCCTTTCCAAATTTCTAATCTTTGAATCCATGTGTCCTTCTTGGACATTCCTAGGCCTAACCTCCGTTCTAAGTACATTTCTCCCCTTCTTGGAGTTAGTACCATGACCCTTAGGTCTAGAGGTCTTGGGTCTATCATTATGCATGCTTTTCCTAGGGTATTGATCTACCTTGTTAACCCTAGTCCTATCATTATATTTAAAACCATGATTATGCACAAGCAAACAATTTTTATTAATTTTGGCATGCATGCATGAATAAATAACTCTATTTTTAGCATGCATGGGGAAATTTAAATTGCATTTCAACTTAGAGTTAGGGATTACCTCCCTTATCCTTGTAGCTCTTCCTTGTAGTATGATTCTCTTCTTTCTCTCCTCCTTCTCCCATCTTCTTAAATTCTCCATCTTCTTTAGCTCACCTTTTCTAGGGCACTTGGTGTGATAGTGTCCTAACTCTCCGCATGTGAAGCATCTAATCTTGATCTTCCTCTTTTGGGCTTCTCCATTCCTACAATTCATGTTAGACTTAATTGAATGGACCCGGGTTTAGAGAGTACCTCCTTTTTACCTTTCGGACACTTATCTTTGTAGTGCCCCTTTTCATTGCAACCAAAGCATGTGATGTGCTCCTTCGATTTAGCTTTGGTGGAGTGGAGGTGGAGGTGGAGGTGGAGGTGGAGGCTAGGTTGACTTCTTCAACCTTGGATGATGTAGATGCTTCCTCTTGTTCCGCCATGGAAGAAGGTCTCTCCTCCCCCTCAATCCTTGAGGTGGAGACCTCTCCCTCTTTTTCTCTTGACGAGGTTGAGAATCTTTCACTTAATTCCTCCTCCTCACTTGAAAAGGTTGGTACTTCCTTTTCTTCTTCTTCTTCTTGACCACTTTGACTTTTCTGCTTGGGCTCTTGAATATGTGTAGGACATTTATGATACTCTTCCACTTTACTCCATAGTTCACATGCACTTTGATACTCCCCTACACCATTTAACACATTAGTAGGCAAAATATTGATTAATATATCTATTACCTTCTTATTTGTCCGAAATTGTTCTTGTTGCTCTTTGTCCCAATATCTAGGACGAAGCTTCTTCCCGTGCTTGTCCTTTGGAACTTTCAATGACTCTTCTATGGCTATTCTACACGCCCAATCCATGCTAAGCCAAGTTTCCATCCTTGCTTTCCAATAGCCGAAATCTTCATTGTCGTAGGGCGGTGGAATGTAAATGTCGTCCCCCAACTTATCTTCCATTTTCGTTTCCCTCTAGCGTGTGCACCCTCGGCGGTTAGTCCGATCAAGAGCGGTCCTTCGATCTGATACCAATTGTAAGGATCGTTCTGGACACTAGAGGGGGTGAATAGCAAATCTCGACTTGTTCTTTCTACGTTGTTAGTATGCGCAGCGGAAACAATAATAATAAACAATAAAAACAACGAAAGCATTGCTAACAAACCTATTTACTTGGTATCCACCCCGGCCGGGTGACTAATCCAAGAATCCTTCGGTGGATCACTGCCGGGATAACCTCCGGCTAGCCCGCGTCGCTCCTTGTGGGTGGAGAAACCTCGCCACAACACCTCGGACACTATCTGGGCACAAAAGACTACTAACACGCTTTACCCAAGCGAGTTTTGTCAAGAAACTCAGCCACCACGAAGTCCTCTTTAAATAGGACTCGGGGCTGATTTCTTGCTACCAGTCGACTGCCCCAGGGCAGTCGACTGGTGCCAGCCAAATTCGACCGTTGACACTCCCAACGTTCGAATTTGCCAGCTCACCAGCCACCTACCAGTCGACTGCCCCCAGGGCAGTCGACTGGTCCCTAGCTGAATCCCTTCCCGAGTACATTCACACAGCACTCGACCCTCACGACTCGACTGACTCCTCCTCCGCAGCCTCGACTGTTGCTTTCGCGCCCTCTTCATCTTCGGCTCCCATCCCTCAGATGCACGCAAGCCTCCAGCTTGCCTCCATGCCATCGTTCACGCATGCCTCAAAGCCCATGCCCATCAGCTCATCGTCCCTGCTCTCCAAGGTCCCTTGGATGTGCACGCAAGCCTCCAGCTTGTCTCCATGCCATCCTTCACCGTACCGAGGCCGTCCAGTCAAGTCCATATGTGTAACCTATACAACCTGCACACTCAACATACGCATAAAAGAATACAAGGGTAATCCTAACTTAAACCCTTAGCCCAAACATCAAAACACTTGGTCACTCCGGACCACAGATTGCCTCAACAAACCCCTCGGACTACTCTGATGGATCCCAATCAGATGAAGCCAGCGATCACGCGGAAATCAGTTTGGGCGAAACAGAGCTCGGCAAGACCCTCGCCGGCGCTAACAGCAACCGATTCAAAAACCAACCTCTCGGAGTCTCAACCCTGATGACTCGAAAATTTGGAGAAGAACTGACATGAAGTGGCCGCCTGCGATCGGAAAAGACGAACGGAAAAAAAACTGGAAATTGGAAAGGCGATCTCGTGACCCCGAAGCCAACGGAGGGAATTTCTGTTTTAACCAATTGATTTTGAATTTGGACGGCTGAGATTACTCCGAACTCATCCGATGGTCAGATCAATCCAGATCGGACCCAAACTTTCCAGATCTTGATCAAGGGTCAAGATATGCTCCTCATCAACTCGGATCAACCAGATCTACATCCAATGGCTCAGAGTGCTCTAGTCTTTGAATGGACGGTTTAGGCTCCTCTTGAGCTCAATCCGACGGCTGATTTAACTCTGATCTGGCCCAAACTTTCAGATCTTGGTCCTTGAACTTAGCTAAGTCTATCTTGAGCTTGGATCGACCCGAAGTTGGTGGATGGCTTGGATCTAACCGTTCTCTTGAATGGACGACCCATGTTAACCCGATGCTTGATCCATTTGATCCGAGTCCAATTCTGACCCAAGTTCGACCCAATGTGATCCAGGTCCATGATCATTTGAAACCTACAAAATGATATTCAATTTTAGTGCCAAAACATATTAAATATAGAAAGAATTAAATCTTAAGCCAAATGGAGGTAATTCATGAAACCTTATATAAATACAAACTCAAGCATAGAAGAAAGGATCAAAAACATGGATTTGAAAGTCTAATTTAACCAACAAAATGAAAGTTATCAAATATCGACCTGGGTTTCCCCGTCGATTTCTCCTCCCAGAACCTCAATCTCATTGGGTGGGTCATCATCTTCAGGACGTTCCTCGAAGAGTACCTATTTGTACTCCTCTGCGGAAAGGACAATGTCTAGGTTTATTTTCTAGTCTATGTAGTTGGGGCTAGTAAGTCTATTTTCCTTAAGTATGGTCTCTAGTGGGTTAAAAGTCATTTTAAAAATCCTAAGAATCACAACATACACTACTTTAGAAATCGAAAATAAATTGATTCTTCAAAATAATTAATTTTCGAAATCAACTAACATCTCAAACACCGGGAATTTGAATGCCACGTTAGTGTGGATGTATATAAACTCTACATTCATTAGAGAAGGTTTTACCCATTAGTCTTACTATCTTGTCAACCTAACTTTTTGACAAGTAAGACTAATAGTTGGTCAACTTCGACCCTACAAGTTATTAGCAGTGACTCCGTTGGGGAGGATACTAATAATTGTATCTAAGTGTTTATCATTGCACGACACTAAGGAAACTATTTAGGATTATGTGCCTTCCGTTGGGGAAATGTGTTAGTAGGAGCCCTAGGGCCAATTATGTGATAATTGACTAGGGACTTTTTGTATCATATTCTATCATTATTGAAGGCATGATTATTATACTTACTGTATTTTTGTGCCAAATAACTAAGTATACTAATGTCCTTGTGTAGTAGGTTCTTATCTACATTATATCGATTGGTTGAATCGATAGTGAGATAATGTAGAGAGCACTACACTAAATTATTCTAGTCAAGCATTAATATTCAGGAACAATATTAATGCATAGAGACTAGCATGTAGGTCAATTGATGACTTGAGCTCACAAGTCATGGATATGTGATATCAAATTGACACATGGGTATACATTAGAGAATGTGTACTGAATTAACCTGCCATGAGAAAGCTTCATAGATTGTCATATGAGTGTCATAAACTTTCTCATGTGACTATTGGTATGAATAGTCCTTAGACTTGAAGTCACTACGGTTCCCTACATAAGGAGTTATGTACTTTAGTATCGTCAAACGTCACCCGTAACAGGGTGGACTATAAAGGCGATCACTGGGTATGTAATAAATTATGCGGAGGGATGTGAGTGATGTAGATGGGATCTATTCCTCCCATATGACGGAGTGATATCTGTGGGCCCCTTAATCGAGTAGGACTACTGAAACGCATGACCATGCTCAAATGAGTCAATATGAGATATTGAGCTCATTTGTTTGAGTGAGTCTACTCGGGGATCAAGAAACACAAGATTTATTGAGGATGACATGGTATATGCCTCATTAGTCAATCTAGATATCAAGGATAGAAGGACAAGGTCATACATTATCATAGTCACGGAGGTTTAGTCGGATCTCGACTTTTCTTGTTACTTGGGTAGCAATGATGCATTGCTAGATGCCGCTCATTGATTATGTGTCTAAAGTATTTAGGCGCATTGCCAACGTCACGAGAACCTATTGGGTCACACACTAAGGGCACGATGCTTGGGAAATCTAATCGGAAGATCTGAGCCCGAGTTGGGAACTCGGGAGATCTGAGCCCGAGTTGGGAACTGGGAGATCTGAGCCCGAGTTGGGAACTCGGGAGATCTGAGCCCGAGTTGGGAACTCGGGAGATCTGAGCCCGAGTGGGGTACTCGAGAGATCTGAGCCCGAGTTGAGAACTCGGGAGATCCGATCAGGAGATCTGCTCGGGGGCTCGGGACAGGAGCTCAGGAGACTCGGGTCGGCATACTGGGTCAGGTGCTCAGGGACTTGGTCAGGAGCTCGAGTTGGGAACTCGGGAGACTAGGTTGGGAGCCCGATTCGGCGCTCGACAGATTAGGTCGCGGTCTCGGCGCTCGGCAGACTTGGCCGGAGCTCGGCACTCGACAAACTGAGCTGGGAGCTTGGCAGACTGAGTCGGGAGCTCGGCACTCGGCAGACTAGGCTGGGAGCTCGGCAGACTTGGTCAGGAGCTCGGCACTCGGGAGACTTGGTCGGGAGACCTAGTCGGAAGCCCGAGAGGCCCGGTCGGGATTACAAGGGAAATTCATTAAAGTGTTTAATGAAGGGAAAAGAAAAGATTCTTTTCTTGCATGGAAAAAGATAAAGAGCCACATAAAAAGATGTGTTCTTTATTGGTATTAATGAAGGAAGCCAAAGAGATACAAACCTCTTCATATTCATGGGATGAATATAAAAGAGGGCTTTGTGACTTTGGATGAGAGCTTCTTCTTCCCTTTCTTCTTCCCTCCCTCATCTTCCTCTTTTGGCCGAAACCCTATTGTAGGGTTCTTGGTGTTCTGCGAGCTACCTCAAGTTGCTAGCACAACTAAGGTAGTTCTCCCGAAGTTGAGAGATTGTGTCCGTGTGGATACGAATAGAGGCACGGACACTTGAACGTGCAAGAGATCCGGCGCACCTTGGATGAGTGGGATAAGCAAAGGGCACGCTCCAAAGGTATACACTGTAGATAGATTTATTAGATAGATGAATATTGTACGAGTTTTCTTTCGCATGGATCGCTCGAGGGTTCTTGTTTTCGCTGCGTTTTTATGTTATTGTGCCGGGAGAACCCAACACAAACAATTTATATAGTAGGCCTACAAAGAAAAATGAAGGTTTTTCAATAATCGTCAATCCTATAATAAAACCTGTGTATTTTTCAAATTGTGATACAATTTAATTAACTATAAAATGAGAGGTTGAAACTACGATACTTTAATTTTTCCAATGTACTTAACAAGTAAGTCACATCTTCATCTTGAGCTTTCATCTTGGGAATTTTAAAATGTTTCTTGATATACTATCATTAACAACAAAATTATATCATTTAGTGTTTAAAATCAAACTGAGCATAATTTATGTATAAAAACTGATAGTTACTGCAATGGCCTGCAATCTCAGTTTGTCAAGTCTCCCAATTCTTTCAACTTCTATGTCTTTATCTACAGAATTTGGCTCTCCAATTAAGATGATTTCTCCCTCTTTTTGCGTATCAGACCTAGCAATTTTTGCTTTTCCCCGGTCAAGACCAGCAATTGCTCCTCATTTTGTAATGTTTTCAGATGAGTTACAGATTTCTATATGGCATCTCTTTTTCTGAGGTAAATCGTTAAACCACATAGGAATATTAGTTGGTGTATCCCTATAATCATATCAACTTCGATCACGTCCTCTCCTACTCCTTGTTCTAGAATCAACTATTTCAGGATGAGGATCCACTACAGGGTCACTTAATTCAGCCAAAATGTCATGCTTTTCTATTATTGCAACTAATTCATTAACCTTTTCCTTTAATTGATTGTTCTCCATTGTTAACTCTTTTATTTGGTTCTGATGAATAATATAATTAGGACATTCAATATTAATCAGACTTCTACCATCTATAGCATGTACCAGGGAAGTCTCTATTGGATGTTGAATATCATCAATGTCCGGAAGAGTTTGTACCAATGTTTTTTCAGCATGGATAGGATGAATTCCCTAATCCCCTATCAAATTAGAGATTAATATTTAAACAATTCAAATGAATTTTTGCGTTTCATTATACAGAATCTTCACAACATTATTATATCCATATTAAAATATCACATTTACCATTAAAAAAGTTACAGCTAAAAGACCAGCAAATCCCTTTAGGTATGGAACTAAAATGGTCATTTGAGATGTCTAACTTGATTAAAAAATATCCCCAATGGTAGCCAATTGGGGACACAAAAATTGATGAATCGCTTCAACTCAATTAAATCTACTTAGATTTGCATAATCATCTACATTATCTAACAGACCTAATAAAACCTTATATGTACTAGATGAAAATAATATACAAATAAATATATACAAAATATATAATTTATAAAATTCTAAAACATCAGCATCAACTTTAACTCTATGAGAATAGAGTTTAAGAAGTTCCTCAATTCTTGATCTAGTAGGTTCTTTTTTATTAGCGAAGTGAGCAAGAAAGAGGTCACCAATTGCATTTATTGAGTCCATAGGTTTTAAAACCAAAGCACCTCTATCTGAAATACCAAGCAATAGAGATGCATCTCTTCTGGTGAATTCAACTAGGACACCTGAAAATTTAAATTTATTAATTTTATATTATTTCCTTCTACCTTTCAAAACTATAAAATCTACCAGAGAATTTGAATAGTTGAGCTGTTGAATCCTATCTTTAAAATATATTTATCAGTAATTCGTGAATTTATAGAATATCTTGTATGTCAAGAAAAACGATAAAAGGGGGTTGTTTAATGATGGCTATGTGTCAATCATATAAATGAGCATACTCACGATTCTTTTCTTTCATTGTTGGACGGCCAAAAAAACTATTAAAGTGCCATAAAACACTCATCCATTGGATTTTACGCCCAACATCAAGTGATATCTAAAATTATTCAAAATATAAATTATTAACACGGATATACAAATGTACATACACACAAATAATATATGTTTGCATTAGATATAATACTTTGTCCTCACTTATAGGTTGTTAACATATGTTGTTTTTAGCGAACCAACTCCAACATTGGTGTTGGTCAGTGGTTTGGCTAAACCAGCCCCAACGTTAGAGGTGGTTTAGAGCAAAACTAACAACAAAGTTTGGGCTGATTTTGCCCTAAATAAGGCTAGCAACTAGGTTGGGGTTGGTTTTGCCCTAAACCTACCCCAAAGTTGGGGTTGTTGTTTTGGGAAATCAGCAACAAAGTTGAGGCTATTTTTGTAAAAATCCACTCCAATGTTGGTTAGTGGTTGAAATTGTTGACACACACGGAACATACCTTTGCAATACGTTCTTGCACCATTCTTCAACACAAGCACCAACGGTGAAGAGGATCACTTTGGTGGTGTTAGAAAACCTAACTCACTATCGACGCTCTGAGAAGTTGGAGGAGACGACCGTAAACCCTAGAGATGGAACGGGGAAGAGAGAAGCGTGGCTTTAAACTTGGAAAGAGAGGTAGACGACCAAATACAAAGAGAGAAATGCCAATTTACATCGCTCGGGGAGAAAAAGAAAGAAAAAGAAAAAAATAAATTGTTTTTTAAGCCCAGTCAGCATGCCACGCCGTCATCGTCCACAATCGTCACTATATATATATATATATAATTTTGATCTCCCGCGGACCACTTCCTGCGGACCGCGTGCGGACCACAGCGCCAGACCGATCAGGCAACTGCCTGATCGGTCACGCAGGGCGCTGCGCCGATGGTGGTCGATCGTCGATCGGACACCATCGGCGGCCTTCAGCCGCCGCCCCCTAACAAAACTATAACCCTAGGAGGGTGCGGTGAACCCTAGGGGTGGCGGTGAACCCGTCGGCGCGGTGAACCCCAGGGTAGCGATGAACCCGTCGGTGGCTGATCGGTCAGGCTAATCCCTGCCCGATCAGGCAGGTGCCACGTACGCGGTCCGCATGTGATCAAAATCTTTTATATTTATGTATATATATATATACATATATATATATATAATTTCGTTTTACTGTGAACTCTATGTCATGTGCAAGGCTATATTTAATACAGACACCTAAGATTCTGAATTCAGAAGAAAACGTTTTTTATTTTTTTAATTTTTTAGGTATATTTAGAGTTTACGATTTTAAGATTTATAAATTGGGTCATTGTGTATTTAAACTAATAAAATTTTCCTCTAGAGTTTAGATTTCTCTCTTTGGTTATAGTATTCAAGATAAAAAAATTTAGATGCTCACGGGATATATTATATATATTTAACGTTTAAAATTTTAGAGTTTAGTGATTTGATTATATTCTGTTTAAGTAAATAAGATTTTTAGGGTTCAGGTTTCCTTCTCTTTCTTTCTTCTCACTTTTTGATGGATGCATGCATAATATGGGAAAAATATCATGTCCACGTTAGGTGTGATATTTTTCATATCAAACCCAACATGGTCCTGATATGAAAATTGTTCGACTTTGATAGGACCGTCATCGACTGCGACAGTAACAATGGCTTGGACGTCGACCAGTTTGGGCTACGAGAGATCTCCGACCAGCTTCGTCTAGTGGCGTATCGATCCACTAATATTATTTTTACATTGTTCTTGAAGTTCTCTGCTTTTTAATTTTGACTCAAGTTATTTTTCGAAAATAAACTTTCAGAATTAAAAGAAAAATAAAATGAAATAAAAATTTATCATCAAATTGTTAAAATAAGTTGAAACCTGTGTACTTTTTATATTTAGATTTGAATATTAATATTTAAATTAATTAAAATATTCTTTCATTAAATTAAAACAAAAGGTTCATATCAGGCTCAACATGGGCCTGATATGCAATCCATATCAGGCCGAACAACCCTAATATGTGATCTTCTTGATTCTTCCTTATTACATTTTAGCACCTTGGAGAAGATAAAATAAATAATGGATAGCATATTTGAACTCCTTGTCACCTCAGAAATCCACGGGAACTGAAATTTTTACAATCGGAGCTCTCTAGGTCAAATTAGTGGGTTTTAATCAAAACCCACTGATTGACCTAAAGAGTTCCAATTTAACAAATTTCAGTTCCCTATGAATTTCTGAGGTTACAAGGAGTTCAAATATGATATTCATTATTTATTTGGACTTCTGCAATATGCTAAAATATAATAACGAAAAATTAAGAATAAAATCTAATATTGGGTCTATTTGGCCTGATATGGAACTAGGCCTGATATGGAATCCATATCAGGCCTAATGACTCTAATGTGTGATTTTTTTCTCAATTCTACGTAATTACATTTTAACAACTCGGAGAGGTCGAAATAAATAATAAATAACATATTTGAACTTTTTATAACCTCAAAAATCCACAAAAATTGAAAGTTTTACAATCAGAGTTCTCTAGGTCCCTAGAGAGATCCGATTACAAAACTTTTAGTTCTCGTGTGGATTTCTGAGGTTAAAAGGAGTTTAAATATGCTATCCATTATTTATTTCGACTCTCTAAAGTGTTAAAATGTAATAACAAAGAATCAAAAATCTAATATCAGGCCTAATGGGCCCAATATTAGATTTTTTTTCTTGATTCTACGTTATTATATTTTAACACCTCGAAGAGGTCAAAATAAATAATGGATAGCAAATTTAAATTCTTTGGAACCTCAGAAATCAATGAGAACTAAAATTTTTGCAATCGGAGCTCTCTATGTCAAATCTGTGAGTTTTGACCAAAATCACTGATTTGACCTAAAGAGCTCCGATTGTAAAAATTTCAATTTTCGTAGATTTTTGAGGTTACAAGGAGTTTAAATATGCTATCTATTTTTCTCGATTTTTCGTATTACATTTTAATATCTCGGAGAAGCCCAAATAAACAATAGATAGCATATTTGAACTCCTTGTAATCTCAGAAATCCACGGGAACTAAAATTTGTGAAATCGGAGCTCTCTAGGTTAATCAATGAGTTTTGGTCAAAATCTACTAATTTGACATAGAGAGCTCCGATTACAAAAATTTCAATTTCTGTGCATTTCTGATGTTACAAGGAGTTTAAATATATTATCCATTATTTATTTGGACTTCTCTGAGGTATTAAAATATAATAAGAATCAATAAGATCACACATGGGGGTTGTTGGGCCTTATATGGATTGCATATCAGGCCCACGTTGAGCCTGATATGATCTTTTAGTTTTAATTTAATAAAAAATATTTTAATTAATCTAAATATTAATATTCAAATCTAAATCTAAAAAGTATGCATGCTTCAACTTATTTTAATCATTTGATGATAAATTTTTATTTCATTTTATTTTTCTTTTAATTCTTAAAATTTATTTTCAAAAAAAAATTTGAGTCAAAATTAAAAAGCAGAGAACTTCAAGAATAATGCAAAAATAGCATCGATGGATTGATGCGCCACTGGACGAAGCTGGTCGGAGATCTCCCGTAGCCCCAACTGGTCAACGACCCAGTCATCGTCACTGAGAGAGAAGAAAAAGAAGAGAAAAGAGAAAGAAAATGTATGAAAAAGAGGGAGGAATGAGAAGAAAAGAGAAGATAGGTTACATGCATAAGAGAGAGAAAAAAAAAAGAGATTTCATCCATATAGTTAGATTTGATTGAAGGGAGGAATGAGAAGAGAAAAGAGAAGATAGGTTGCATGCATAAGAGAGAAAAAAGAAAAAGAGATTTCATGCATATAAGTTAGATTTGATTGAAGGGTAAAATGGAATGTGTATTGGAAAAAAATGTATTTTTTGGTAAACATCAAAGTAGCTTGTGCCTTTTGGTTAATTCGAAAAGTTATGTACGCCCTTTGATAAAATACCCTTTTTTTTAATAATTCAGTATTGAACTATCAAACCCTATTAATCCAAGAAATGATCCATGCAACCTTATGAAAACTTTTTACCTACTATCAAGATAAATCAAAAACTTCCTCATAGTAATTTGAACTCCTCAGGTGTAATATATTTTAGGTGAGATTCGAACTTTTATTGTCTAGGGAGTCTTTCCCGCTACTAATTGTACTATCGTCCTGGAGATACCAGTGTAATATATTTTAAGTGAGATTCGAACTTTTATTGTCTAGGGGAGTCCTTCCCACCGCTAATTGTACCATCGTCCTGGAGACGTGTTATTTAAATAGTAGAGTTTTTTTAATTGACATCAAGTGCATAAGAATTTGAAAACTGAACTGAACTTCTTCCTACCCCTGGGAGTATCAGCCCTCCAATTTTGTAATCTGCATAGTGTATTTTGGCAGCATATATGGTCGGTTATGCTTTATGCTTCTATAATACACTTAGGCGTTACTGGTCATTCAGTGAGGGCCAGTTGAGTAACTTGAATAACACCGGCGGCTGAGGTGAGTAGAGTTGCGATAAAGCAAACTATGTACGTCAAAGTGAGGAAAAACAATAAGATCACCGAGACCATCACCAGAAAGCTGCGATGAAGGAAGCTTTTGCAGCTCAAATAATCAAATTTGAACAATAGTTGGCGCACACACGAAATGAGAAAAATATTCTGACTTTTATAAATTATACTGCTACGTATCAGATGATTCTGTCATAGTAAATAACCAGTTATACAAACTGGAGTCCGACTGCAAATAGCTCAAATTGTGCCACTTTTAAAGATGTTTACATTATCGTTTGACTTGATTAGCTCTCGAAAGTAGGATCGGATTCTGACATCTTTTGTGAGCTCACTCCATTGTTCATCCTCGCACGGGCCTCAGCGAACATCCTCTGTTGCTCTGCTGCTGCTTGTTCCTCCGTCATCTCCATACCACCAAATTTAGTACCTTTTGGTGAGTCCTGCTCACCATAGAAGATATAGGTAAAAATAATTTGGGAGTAAAGTGTTAAAGTACAAAAGGTGTTTGATATAACATACCAGAGTTTCCAGTTTATGCTGTTGATATGCAGCATAAACTTCTTCAATGTACTCACCAAAGCCAAGAACCTGATTGAGGAAACAATGAATACATCAGTTTAATAAGTAGGTTTAAAACAACTAGTGTTTAGCTTAGAAACCAGCTCTCAGATACCAGATGCTGTATTTCTGAAAGTGTTCTATAACAAGGCACTAGTAACTGAACTAACAAAAAAGCACTCATGCCAACATTAAATTAACATTGAAACGAGACTCATTGCACTGTGACTGCTTCATGCTTAACTTTGATCAAGTATATGGTCATTGCAGCATGCACAGGTATTTTATGGATTACTGCAATATCTACAATTCTGTCAACAGAGAATTTGGCATCACAATTGCCCATACAATGGATGGCTAATGACATATTAACATGAAGAGAGATGAAATTCTGGATCTAACAAAGGAGCCGTCCTACAAAAACTCGAGAAGTAGAAAAGATCTTTGTAGCCCATCCATCTAAATGGTTAGAATATCACACAGCCTATTAATAGAAAAGAGCATGTGGTCATGTCTACACTTTGGTATCTATACATCCAAGTGATACCGGAAACACTACATCTGCATGTTTACCTTGAGGGGATCAGAAAGACGAAAAAACATTTGAATTCTAGCGCACACACTCTAACTACCCCAACCTCTGCCAACTTAGCATAGCAGCTTTGGATGAGTACTAAATGAGTACATATCTTCCTGTTAAGTTCTTGTCATCCTTGTACACGAGTAATACACCATCAAGAAGCTTCATGACTAAAATGGCGAAAAAATTTTGACCAAAAAGATAAGTGGAGAAATTCAAATTAGAAAAAAACAAAATGATGATAAGAAATTATATAGATGTGGAAACTGACAAATATGAACAACCTCCAAAGCCTTGAGCACATGGTCTGGTGCAATTGTCCGTCTGTCCTCACGATTACATACATCATTGGACTCAGAAGAAAGTAAATTGATAAATTCTGCAAATTAAAATAAGAAATAAAAGTTAAACAGCAAAATAGACAGAATAAGAGAGCAACATTTCAATTTAACAACCATAGTTAAATGCATCTGATAATATGAATCCTGATTGAAGAAAGGTTGTGTGTTTAAGGCATTACAGCAAGAATGTCAATTTAAGATTCATAACATGAATCTTTAAGCTAAATTTCAAAACGTCAATAGTAAGATCCAATAAAAAAATATAGAATTTGTTTTAGAAAAAATAACTACCCAGCTTGAAGTCGTTTACATCCTGAAATATGTATTATATAGTATACGCCTTCCTTAGTAGAGCAATATGATTGACAGAATCTGATTGTCATGATTCACTATAAAACATCTCATGCATTCATAAAAAAAAAATACAAATTCATATTGGTTTCAATTCATTAGAATTGAAATGAACTACACAATAGGACAGATACTATCAATTATGTCAAACAGCTGTGAAATTTATTCACAACCTATACAGATTCAACAGTTGTGAAATCTCTCAGATTTCACAGCTTGTATAGCTGTGTCAAACAATTGTGAAATCTGTTCACAACTTGTACAGAAATACAATAGCTATGAGCACAAAGTAGGAAATCAAGGAACTTAGTTAGAAAGAGATCAATTTCTTATGTACAGAATAATTAGTTTCCTATTCTCTATTCTATTGTAATTTTGTATATAATGGGTATTCACATTCTGAATGAGATAATTTTTTTTTACAAGAGATATCAATTTTTCTCCACAGTTTTCACATGGTATCAAAGCATTAGCCTTCATTGCTAATTCATTTAACTACATTCCTTAGCCTTCATCGCTAATTCTTTTTCTTCATCATCATGGCCAATTCTCAAACAACCATTTCCAATGACCCTAGCCAATCTATTGTGTCTAATGACAATAGTTCAATCCAAAAATTGGTAATCTGCAGAATATTCGGACTTCCAATCAACTCAATGGGAACAACTACTTGAAATGGTCTCAAGTTATTCGTACGTACCTCAAAGGCAAAGGAAACTTGGTCATATCCTTGGGACAGGACCTGCCACGACTGATCCAGTTTTTGAAGCATGGAATGAAGAAGACTCTATGATTATGTCTTGGTTATGGGATTCCATGAAACCATCCACCAGTGATACATGTATGTTTCTCTCTACTGCTCATGAAAATTGGGATTGTATTACCCGCATTTACTCAAAAGCCCGTAATGCTGCCTAAGTTTATGAACTCAAAGTCAAAGCAGGTGCTACTAAGCAAGGAGATAAATCAGTCACTAAATATGCTACGGTTTTGCAAAATCTATAGCAAGAATTTGATTACTACCAAGTAGTTGAGATGCAATGTGCTTCAGATGCTACTGTTTTGAAGAATTTTATTGAAAACGAGCATGTATATAATTTTTTAGCCAGCTTAAATCCTGAATTTGATCAGGTCTGGATCCAAATCATTAGCAAAGAAGGCACATCATCCCTAGCAGAGGTGATTTCTCTACTCCGAGCTAAGGAAAGTCGACGAAGTGTGATGCTTGATCCCCGACCCATGGCTAGATCAGCCCTTGCTGCTAAAACTGATTTGCAAGAGAAAGATAAGTATGGCATGCCTCCGATTAAAGATAATAAAGCTCATCTTTGGTGCAACTATTGTAAGAAACCACATCATATCAAAGAAACATATTGGAAACTACATGGTAAACCACCAAGTTGAGAATGGGGAAGTTATGGAGGGCAACACAAATCTCAGGCACACCTAATTGAACAATCCCATATTGACGACAGCTCAATCCATGGCGGATTCAACAGTGTAGAAATTGAGAAACTTCGAGAATTGTTGGGTTCTCTTGACAAACCATCTGATGGTGCTCTTTGACTCTCAAGTATCCCCTCACTCTCTTCTTGTATGAATACCTCAAACAGTTTGTTTGATAACTCATGGATTATAGACTACGGTGCCAACCACGACTCCAAATTCTCAAATTTTCCACACTTATAACCCCGTCCCAAATAACAGGAAAATTATAGTAGCCAATGGATTTTTAGCTACTGTTGCTGGTTTTGGAAATGTTCATCTTACCCCTAGCCTTATCCATAAAAATGTGCTCCATGTACCAAAACTATCTACCAACCTTATTGCTGTTCAAAAATTAACTACTGAACTTCACTGTCATGCAATTTTTTCCCCTTCTTATTGTGTTTTCTAGGATCAAGACTCGGGGAGGATTGGACTTGCTAAGGAATATAGTGGTCTTTACTACCTTGAATTCACTAAGAAGAATAATGTGTCTGTCCTTTCAGACCTCTTCCAATAAAGATAATATTTGGTTGCATCACAAACGTCTTGGTCATCCTTCTTTTAGAGTTTTAAAGGTCATGTTTCTTCAACTTTTTCAAGGATTGGATGTTTCTGAATTTCAATGTGATGTTTGCGAATTGGCAAAACATTCTCGTGTATCTTTTCCTATTAGCAACAAAAGAAGTTCTACTCCCTTTCATTTCATTCATAGTGACATATGGAGTCCTAATATTCCCAATATTTCTGGGGCTCGATGGTTTATATCCTTAATTGATGATTGCACTAGGGTTACATGGGTGTTTCTCCTTAAACAAAAATTTGATGTCAACATTATTATTCCTAATTTCCACTCAATGATTCAAAATCAATTTGGAGTGAAAATCAAAAGCGTTAGAACCGATAACGCTAGAGATTACTTCAACCAAACTTTGTTCTTCTATTTCTAATCCGAGGGGATTATTCATGATTCGTCTTGTGTCTATACACCCCAACAAAATAGAATAGCAGAAAAGAAAAATGGACATTTACTCAACACTACTCGTGTTATTCTTTTCCACAACAATGTCCCTAAATCCTATTGGGGAGAGGCTATCTTCAATGCCACATACATGATAAACAGACTTCTCTCGCGTGCCCTAGATAACAAGAGTCTCATGCAACTCCTCAACAATTTTTTTCCACATTTCTGAACCACTAATGGCTTACTCCTAGGATTTTTGGGTGCACTGCTTTTGTCCATATCTATGGTCCACTTCAAGGTAAACTAGACCTTTGTGACATCAAATGTGTCTTCCTTGGATATGCATCCACTCAAAAAGGGTACAAGTGTTATCACCCTTCATCTCAAAAGTTTGACATCTCCACTGATGTTACCTTCTTTGAACATACCGCATTCTTCTCCAAGTCCTATCCTCAAGGGGAGATTTCAGTAACAAAAGATAGCACTTGTGAGTCATTTGAACCCAGTAGCTCTTGATCATCCTCCTACTCAAGTACGTATCGAATCACTTTCTATTCCTATTCCATCTAGTGAGTCTCCTCAAAGTGTTCCTTGTGATACTCCAAGTATCCCTCTAGTGTATTCAAGGAGTAAGGTCGCTCCAAAAGTGATACAAGTCCAAGAACCTCAACCACAAACCTCCGACCCTGATGCTGGGATCATGGTACGTTCTGACCTACCTTTACAATCTACTGAATCACCTACTGACCTAACAGATAGCCTTGACGTTCCCATTGCGGTTAGAAAAGGTAGTAGAGAATGCACCAAACACCCTCTCTATCCACTATCTCAATATGTCTCTCTTAAACATCTATCACCAACCTACAAAAGGTTCATTGTGTGTCTAAATATCATGACTATTCCCAATACTATTTCTGAGGCATTGTCAAAATGAAAATGAAGGGATGCTATGAGGGAGGAAAGGATGTATTAGAAAAGAATAAGACATGGGAGGTTGTTGAGAAGCCAAAGGGGAAGAACATTGTTGATTGTAAGTGGATTTTCACACTAAAATACAAAGCAGATGGCTCGCTTGAGAGATACAAAGCTAGGTTAGTGGAAAAAAGTTATTCTCAGACTTATGGGGTGGATTATCAGGAGTCCTTTGCTCCAATTGCAAAAATGAATACTGTCAGAATTCTACTATCTTTGGTTGCACACTTCAACTGGCAACTCCTACAACATCATGTGAAGAATGCATTTCTCCATGGAGATTTAGATGAAGAAATTTATATGAACCTCCCACCTGGATTTGAAAGGGATACTAGCAACAGAGTATGTAAACTGAGGAAGGCTCTTTATGGTCTAAAACAATCTCCTAGGGCATGGTATGGAAGATTTACATAAGTCATGAAGAAATTTGGATAGCCAAAGCCAAGGGAACATACTCTATTTGTTAAGCACTCAACAACAGGAAAGGTGACCGTTCTTCTAGTCTATGTAGATGATATCATTATAATTGGAAATGATGAAAAGGAGAAGCATGATCTAAAGCAACAATTAATAGAGGAGTTTGAAATAAAGGAACTGGGCAAACTGAAGTACTTCCTTGGTATTGAGGTAGCATACTCTACCAAACAAATTTTTATTTCTCAGCAAAAGTATGTGACTGATTTGTTAGCTAAAACAAGGAAGGTTGGGTGTAAGTTGGTTTCGAGTCCAATGTATCCGAATCACAAGATAGGAGAAGCTAAGGAAGAACCAACTGTTGACAAAAGAATGTATCAAAGGTTGGTTGGTAGGCTCATATACCCTGCTCACACTCGTCCAGACATAGCATATGTTGTGAGTGTAATCAGTCAATTCATGCATGATCCAAGAGAACCTCACCTTCAAGCTGCTTACAGAGTATTACATTACTTGAAAGGAACTCCAGGAAAGGGAATTCTATTCAAGAGAAATAAGGCACTAACTTTAGAAGCTTACACAGATGCAGACTATGCAAGTTCTCTAGTGGATAGAAGATCAACCACAGGATATTGTACTTTTCTTGGTGGTAATCTGGTGACATGGAGGAGGAAGAAGCAAAATGTAGTGGCAAGATCATATGCAGAATCAGAATTTAGAGTCATTGCTCAAGGACTATGTGAATTACTCTAGTTGAAGATTATTCTAGATGATTTGAAAATCAAATGGGAAGACCCCATGAAACTCTATTGTGACAATAAGTCGGCTATAAATATTGCTCACAATCCTATTCAACAAGATAGGACTAAGAATATTGACATTAATAGACATTTCATCAAGGAAAAATTGAAAGAAGGATTAGTGTGCATGTCTTGTGTCCCGTTAGAAATACAATTGGCAGATATGTTAACAAAGGGACTGATCAGCTCTAGATTTCATGATCTTATAGTCAAGCTGGGAATGGAAAACATCTATTCCTCAGCTTGAGGGGGGGTGTCAAACAGCTGTGAAATCTATTCACAACCTGCACAGATTTGACAGCTATGAAATATCTCAGATTTCACAGCTTGTATAGTTGTGTCAAACAGCTATGAAATTTATTCATAACTTGTACAGAAATACAATAGTTGTGAATAGTTGTGAGCATAAAGTAGGAAATCAAGGGATTTAGTTAGAAAGAGATTAATTTCTTATGTACAGAATAATTAGTTTCCTATTCTCTATTATATTGTAATTTTGTGTATAATGGGTATTCCCATTCTGAATGAGATAATTTTTTTTCCGAGAGATATCAATTTTTCTCCATAGTTTTCACAAATTGCATTCCTTGTTAATAGCAAGGCAACAATGACGTTAAGAGAGTAAGACAAATTTGTCATGATAAGATGCTTATTTAGTGACCTTCGACTAGGCGTGAATGCAACAAACAAGATGTGTTCTTATCCCATTGTTGGTCGTGAACTCCACCCTTGCTGTTGACTCTAAGTCTCAATGAAGCAAATCTTCATTTATTATGCTATTGAACCTTAAATTTCACCTTCTTTGACCTCTTCACTTCTCTCTAGTAATAAACATTTTGTATTAACATGGGCCTAACTTAACGTGGCAGATCCAATTTAAAGAGTCAGATTTATTTTTTGATGGGTTTTCTTTTCCGAAAGTAAAAAAAAAAACAGTATATGATTGATAATAACCATGACAAGAGAACCAACCCTTATAAAGTAGACAAACAGAAACAAATCAATCAGGAAAAAATGAACGTAGGAATTTTTTTTCTGTAATACAAATACCTTCACTTGTCATGTTGACTTAGAAGGATTAAGGAGGATGAGCACCATTGATGCAACTCAACACCCTAAGAATAGGCGAGTGAATTGCTTAAAAGTGGCTTCTTGACCACTTAGTTCATGTTTCCCTAAAACATGTTGTCAACGGCTAGCATCAACAGAAAATAATATAACCCTTAGCGACACTTCAATGAGTCAACGGGAGAAGGCTACTATTATTTAGTTAGTGACAAATGAACCCAACATGGCTTACCATCAATCTTAAGTGCCAGTACTCAACTATTACCTTACCAATTTATAGTGTAATCAAGATTCCATTC
Organism: Boesenbergia rotunda; assembly: GCA_024364735.1. Lineage (NCBI taxonomy): Eukaryota > Viridiplantae > Streptophyta > Magnoliopsida > Zingiberales > Zingiberaceae > Boesenbergia > Boesenbergia rotunda. The sequence goes on along the minus strand of JAGFNQ010002090.1, from coordinate 177,812 downwards.
TTCAAAATGTTCATTCAATCTAATACAGTTGCTAGAACTAAAAATAATTGTGAACACAAAGAAATGCCAACACATACAAGAACTTGGTGGTTGAATGTGAAAGGGCATGGGAAATAAGCATGTGGCATTCAAATATCCAGAAGCATGTTCATGGATTGCTTTAGCTTCATTTGAACTTTACATAACAACTCACAACATATTAATTATTGTTTCCAAATTCATGTTTCAAAGAAATATACAACTTAGTCCTTCTGGATACTTACTATTGTCATTGATAACTACCACCCATATATATATTCCATATTACCAGTAAAAACATAAAATGCTTTCCTTCCAGCAACAATTTGCCAGTTTTAAAATACTAGCATGCCAATGTCTTTGTAGACACCTTTCTTATGCCGACAAAGATTACAATTAGTAGTGACATGAATGCAAAGAAATTAATAGACTAGATTTAAGATTCCAAATACCTACACACCTACACAACACTCCACAAGAAGATCTTGTGTGTCTCTAGCGACACGAACATCAGGTGGTAACATCTCCTTTATAATCTTGAACATTGTGGCTGAAAATAACCCAAATGCAAAATCATGATACTTAACCACAGTGATCATACTGAAACAGAATCCAAGAGGATTGATTTAGTCAAAAGATGACAAAAAAGGCAAACTCCATTTGTAAAAAACAGATACCAATTTCCACAAAAATCTAGTGTGTGCAGTCTTTCTTAAACATATGAAGCACATGTTTGAATAAGCGAATAGTGGCCTCTTACAATGTTTGAGGAAATTAAACAAAGTCCCTGCAATGATCACAATGACTCATGCTGCATCAATTTCTTTTGAACAAAAAAAAGGAAAAAAAAAACCTCAAGCCTGGTCAAGTAGCTATTCTATTTGTGTTATGAAAACAATCAAGACAATACTCAACATAACAAAAAAAAAACCTGAAAAAAATCTAAAAGTTTCTAATTTCAAATTAATCCAGTTCATAACGGAGATCTGATTAGTCAAAGGACTCAACTATGTAAATATGTTTGGTGTGCACCTAATCCTGTTCGAAATACTAGGAACACAAGCCATTAACAAAAAATTTCAAAGTCACTCCAATAAGCTACAAACTATATTCAGCAAGCTTACATGATTAAGGAGTTACTTCAACTAAATAAGAATAGAGAAATATCATGGACAAGGTACATTTGCAATGGGATCATCACTCATTTTCATATACTAAACTAGATTCCAACTGGAATATGTCTTTTGAAACCAAGCATGAGAGTATTATTGATAGTTGCTTGTGTACGAGTCTAAAAGTTTTCACACACGAATAAGAAATATAGACGGTTGTGTTTGCTCTAAAAACCTCAATGAGTTCCTTTATCAAGAAGCCTGAATAATTCCTATAACATCCATTATCCCTTAAGCCAGATGGAATATTCAACCTTATCATAGAGAAAGACAAAAGCATAAAGATGGAAAAGTTTCCCCCCAAAAGTTACTATGAAGAATCTATCATAAAAGTGACAGATCTTTGATGTGCAACATTACTGGGCTTCTATAATGTCATTGATCACTTAATGGATGGTTGACTATGAACTTCATTACTTCAGTTACAAACCAAAACACACACACACACACACACAGAGAAACAAAAGATTAAAAAGAACATATCCAGTTGATAAGGCAACTAAGATTAACATACCTTTTACTAATCTCACGGCTACTTTGCACAGTTTACAGGCAGGCCAAAATTTAAACCTAGTAACACGCTCCACACCAAGTAATTCGACATAAAATTGATAACATCTCGCAAATAACCCAATAAAAAACGACCAAGCTTGTTTAAACCTTCACAGCTCCAAATATGCACTAAAACCCTCAGCTTCCTAAAGTTGCACAAAACGAACCAATAGACCAACTCATGCTAATCCTTTCTCTAAATAACAATTGCCCAATTAGGGCAATTTTGAACACCTCCCAAACCCTAACGCATAAATAAAACCAACAATCCTAATATCCAGATAATTGATACAAAACGTCGATAATTCACCGTGTAAATAGAAAAATAAATGCAAGAGAGCATGTTACTAACATTTCGGCAGTGAGACGTCCTCTTTCGATTTCCCCAGGATGTCCATCGGCTCCATCTTCTGTTCGAACCCTGAATCGATTCCTCTGATTAAAGGGCACTGTATCAACCCCAAAAACGAATTGGAGACGGTAGGACTCTAATGAATAATGGAATCGAGAGGAAGACGAAACGAGCAAGGGGAGATGGATCGATCGAAGCAACGGGAAGAATCACGGCGGAGAGAGGGGCTGTGGCGTCCATGTTTTCCTTGCTCTTTTAATTAGCGAGTTTGACCGAATTCGGATCTGTCTACAGATCCATCATCATTCGGATCCGGACCAGAAGATCCAAAAAAATAATAATAATAAACAAGATTTTTTCAATCAATCTCGGACGACCAGTCCGGCTATACAGAAGTTTCCCATCGACCGTTAGGGTAAATCGGAAGCGCTCGTAGTGGACAGTCTAGAAACCCAGCGTCCCAGGATTCGCGCCAGGAAAAATTCTACAAATAGACGTAATTAGGGATCGAACCGTAAATATCTGAGATAGCAACTAGTCGCTCTACGGTTGCATCATAGCTCCGGTGGCACAATATCAGAGTATCCAAAAAGAGACTTCCGTTTACGTGGTGTTTCTTAATCTAACATTTAAATTAATCCTTTTTAGGTCGAACAGTAGATAATCTTTGCTAATTCTGAGTGTTTAGATTCAACTTAAAATCATTACAATTTAACACTTACTTAAATATCATAAAAAAAAATTTTAAAAAGATAATTTAGTTGATGATAATATTGATGGAATCCGTAACGTCTTCACTAGAGGAGAGTGAATTACGATTCATTTCAATTTTTTATCATTGATTATTGATTGATGATTGTCGATAGTTTGCTCGTCTATAAGATGCCAATGTGCAACGGAAATAAAAGAAACAATGACAATTTATTAAACAACGAAATTAAAGTTTTGAAATATCCAAATCGTGTGTCTATCCTCCCCACGCACTAGCCACAGCATCTGAGCTAGTAACCTCCGTGATTTATCTCCTCTGTGTTGGACCTAAGACAGGTTGGCATATTCTCTCCTATGATCTCAGGTAGGAGAAAATATAAAAATCGTTCAAGCCATGATTTATTTGTTTATTGTTTATTTTTATTTTTATTTGCTCTGGTTCAGATGAGCACTCAACATGGACAAGAGATAAATCAAGAATCAGGTATGTGATTTGGGCATTTATAAATTTACTATGTGATTTGGATATTTTAAAACTTTGATTATATGATTATATGATTCAATAAACATAAAAACAAGACAAACACAAGAAGATCTCAATTTTTATGTGGTTCGGAATCCTCAGTTCCTACTCTATAGCTCAACATCCTAGCACTATCATTACTACATATTCTCTTTGTCGAACAACTTTCAAAGTCGGAGAAACTTCTTACAAATATTTTTACAAGAAGTTAAAATAAAAATATAAAAGATAAAATAATAAATAAATCAAAGCAAATAAGTCAACTTTACATCAACACTTTTTTGGTCAAATTTGATTACTTTGAATTGTTTTTAAAGGTCTGGAATGCAATAACATTTCCCTACAAAACCTCAAAAACTAACATTTGAAATCCTCTTAGGGTTGTTATAGTGACTATTTTCCACCCAACAATTGACTGCATATCATCATCAGCTGAATGCTCCACTACAAACTCAAATGTTGCTCTACTCTAGCAACCCAACGATTTAATTCAGCTTAGCAATAGTCGACTACTCTGTGGGATCGATGTGATCGATAGAAGAGGGGATGAATATCGATTATGATTTTTTCTGGATATCAATTATGGGTAAGCACAGCGGAAATAAGAAATAGCAAGTTAAAACAATGCTAACACACTTTGTTTTACTTGGTTCAGAGTATATGACGGCTCCTACTCCATGGTCCACGGTCCTTGCCATTTTAGTTGGGCAATTTTATAATACGCAAAAAATGATTTACAAGATATGATGATTAAGTACAAAATTGAAACTAAAAATTGTTGGTGCAATCGACCCAAGTGTGATCGGGTAAGATCATGGGTTTTGATGTGTGTGTCAATATGATTAAGTTAGGATTTCATGTTGATCTAATATGTGTATATGAGTATACAGGTTTGTAGGATACACATACACTTAGTTGGACGTCTTCGGGTCCGGTGAAGGATGGCATGAGGAAATGAGTCGTGGGCTTGCATGCATCCGAGGGACCATGGACAAAGTAAGGACGATGAGCCGAGGGAAGCGCACTTTGAGGCATACGCGATTTGAGTCTTAATCCTAGATGGACAATGGAGTGTGCCAAAGGATGTGGAGACGGATTTGAGTCTTAATCCTAGTGATTTAGCACATTAAAAGTAAGGTTCATGCATGAAAATATGACAATGGAACGTAACCACATTGCATGACAATTGATTTTCAATGTGTGGATATCATATAAACCAATGCTAAGAATGCATTGTGGTTGGGGATGAAAAGATACATCAAAAAGAAATCAAAACTAGGACTTTAGGTCAAGGTTCAATTGAACCATTTAGATAGGTTTGAGTTTTGTGTCAATCTTGGGATTGGTAATAGATATATGTGCAAATATATTTTTCTCAAGTAGACACGGGTACCACAAACCTCTCCACAAAATTTGAGAATTTTTGAAGATTTATGAAATTTTGGGTGCATTTTTAAAGTTGGGTCAGAAATGCTGATAATATAGGGTCTTAGTCGACTGATGAAGAGGCAGTCGACTGGTACAGTTCGATTCAGGAACTAGGATATTCTATGCAGCAGTCGACTGATCCTCCATCAGTCGACTGATCTTTTGTTTAGTTCATCAATCAACTGGCCCTGGAGCAGTCGACTGATGCTGCGAATCTTTAAAAGAATACCCCGCGCGGGGGCGCCCAAACCTAGGGTTTCAAGCACCGCCCCTTGCTGCCACTTCTCTCCCCCGACCTCTCTAGCCACTCTAAGTCTTCCCAAGATCCTGAAATCGAGTTTCTAGCCCTCCTCCACCTTAGATCCAAGTCTAGGGCAAGAAAAGCACCCTCCTTGAGTCAAACTTGATCATTATCCATTATACAACGAATGGAGACACAGTAATGAATTATTTGCCTTATTTTTCCCATTTACTCTATGATTCATGACTAACTCTTCATTTTGTGTATGTTTACCTTGTTTTTATTCTTGATTGGGTCATTTATGGTACATGTATATGGTAATTACATTTTAGGGCTAGGCAAAAGAGAAGGGTTGGTGAGGGATCATCCCAACAGCAGCCCATAGATCTGGCGGCACCTTGGTTCCGTTCCGAGGCTTGCTGGCGGGTCTTTGAAAATGCTGACTTTAATCTAATGAATTGTAGATATCTCAATCAGTCATATTTTCAAGAGATTACTCCTCACATTATTGAGATCATTACTCATTTTGGATTAGAAAAGTTAGTATACTGTCAGCATTATGTCAACTTTGACCTCTGCAAGGAGTTTTATGTCAATCATACATGTAGTAGTCCCAATGACGGGGCGTATGAGTCTATGGTACTGGGAGTTACCATTCTTTTTTCATCCGCATTATTAGGATCTTTCTTAGGATGTCGGGTTTCAGAAAACCCATTTACCTGTTTCCCCAATGTCACTGAGCCATTAGCATTGCCTAATGTAACCATTGATCAGATTCAACGACATTATTTTAATAATCCTCGACCTCCTCTGGAGCGTATCTTTATAGCTAGGCGCATGAGTCTAGTTAGCAACATCTTGTATAAAATTGTCCTAGACTGTATTCTGCCTATTGTCACCAAGGGGAGGTCAAAGATTCGACTACCTCACTTGGTGATGATGTATGCTCTAGAGAGGAGGCTAGACATTGACATCACCTGCTAGATATTCTCATCTATTGTAGATTTTTCGCATGACGTCAATAGGAAGATTTACATGTCATTCAGTCATATTTTGACCGAATTCTTTACATCTAAAGGTATTAGAGTTGTTAGAGGTCAAATTCATCAGTTGTCTATGGACTACGACTAGATAGGTTCTCGGCAGCTCTCCTTGGCTGGGATCGAGAGGCTGTAGGGAGTGCTAGTCTGGTGACGTCATCATTGTTGAGCAATCTGTGGTCCGGAGTGACCAAGTGTTTTGATGTTTGGGCAAAGGGTTTAAGTTAGGTTTACCCTTGTGTTCTTATATGTGTATGTTGAGTGTGCAGGTTGTACAAGTTACACATATGGACTTGACTGGACGGCCTCGGTACGGTGAAGGGTGGCATGGAGACAAGCTGGAGGCTTGTGTGTACCCGAGGGACCTTGGAGAGCAGGGACGATGAGCTGATGGGCGCGGACTTCGAGGCGTACGTGAAGGGTGGCATAGAAGCAAGTTGGAGACTTGCGTGTGCATCCGAGAGACGAGGGCCGAAGATGAAGAAGGCGCCAAGGCAATAGTCGAGGCTGCGGATGAGGAGTCAGTCGAGTCGTGAGGGTACGAGTGCTGTGTGATTGTACTCGGGAAATCCTAGGGTTCGAGTGCGGAGTGGAATGTACTCGGGAAGGGAAACCCTAGGTGAGTGAGTAGGGCAGTCGACTGATAAAACTCACAGAAGGTCTCAGCCTGGGACTAGTCGACTGCCCTTGGGGCAGTCAACTGGTAGGTGGCTGGTGAGTTGGCTGAGAATTCGAACGTTGGGGTGCAACGGTCGAATTTTAGTGGCACCAGTCGACTGCCCTGGGGGCAGTCGACTGGTAGCGAAGGTTTTAGCCTGAGTCCTATTTAAAGAGGACTTCGTGGTGGCTGAGATTCTTGACGAAACTCGCTTGGGTAAAGTGAGTTAGTAGTCTTTTGTGATCAAATAGCGTCTGACGTGTTGTGGCGAGGTTTCTCCACCCACAAGGAGCGACAGATCTAGCCGGAGGTTATCCTGGGGTTGATCCACCGACAGATTCTTGGATTAGTCACCCGTCCGGGGTGGATACCAAGTAAATCAGGTTGTTAGCATTGATTTCTATTATTAGTTTATGTTACTTGTATTTCCGCTGCGCAACTAACAACGTAGGTGAAGACAAACGACCGAAAAAGTGCTATTCACCCCCCCTCTAGCTCGCCACATCGATCCATCAGTTGGTATCAGAGCGAAGGACCGCTCTTGATCGGACTAATTGCCGAGGGAGCACACGTTATAGGAGAAGAACATGGAAGAAAGATTCAAGGACAACATCTACACTTCGTCGGCCTACGACCATGACGATTTCGGGTATTGGAAATCATGGATGGAGACGTGGTTCGGAATGGAGTGGGACCTTCGGATTGCGCTTGAAGAGCCCTTCGAGATTCCAAAGGATAAGCACGGGAAGAGGCTTAGACCTAGATATTGGAATCAAGAACAAGAAAATCAATTCAAGGCGAATAAAAAGGTAATTGGCATATTGCTTAATACTTTGCCTACTAATGTGTTGAATAGTGTAGGAGCATACAAAAATGTACACGAATTGTGGATCAAAGTAGAAGAATTTCATAAAAAACCTACACGAGGTCAACTAGTGGAAGAACCCGAGGAAGTGAACTCGATAGCCCAAGAGGAGGAAGAATTAAGTGAAAGATCATCAACCTCCTCAAGAGAAGAAGAGGAGGTATCGATTTCAAGGATTGAGGGGGAGGAGAGACCTTCGTCTATACCAGATCAAGAGGAGGCATCCACATCATCAAAGGTTGAAGAAGAAGCTCTAACCTCCACCAAAGCAAGATCCAAGGACCATATCGCATGCTTTGGGTGCAATAAAAAGGGACACTACAAGGACAAGTGCCCGAAAGGTAAAAAGAAGGTAAAATCTACACTCATGTCAAGTTCTTTTAAATCTAACATGAGTTGTAGGAATGGAGGAGCTCAAGAAAAGATGAAGAAAATCTGATGCTTCATGTGTGGAGAGCTAGGGCACTACCACACCAAGTGCCCTAGAAAAGGAGAATTAAAGAAAATAGAGCATCTGAGAAGATGGGAGAAGGAGGAAAAGAAGAAGCAAAGACCACATCAAGGAGGGACTACAATGGTAAGGGAGGTAATCCCTAACTCTAGATTTAAATGCAGCTCAAATTCTAGTTCCTCCATGAATGTTAAAAATAGGACAAATCATCCCTCCATGCATGCTAGTTTTAATGAAAAATGCTTAATGTTGCATTACTTTGGATTTAGATACAATGATAGGACTAGGAGTAACAAGGTGGACCAAAAATCTAAGAAAAGCATGCATAATGATAGACCTAGGACCTTTGTATCTAAGAATCATGACACTAATCCCAAGAAGAGAAGAAATGTGCCTAGAAAGGAGGTTAGGCATAGGAATGTCCAAGATGGACATATGGGTTCTAGGGTTAGAACTCTAGAAAGGGAAAATCAAGTCTTGAGGGCAAGACTTGATACATTAGAAAAGCCCTAGAAAGATTCACGGTTGGATCTAAAGACTTAGATATGGTGTTGGGTAGTTTGAAACCCAACTATGATAGATCGGGTTTGGGATACCGATCTAAGACCTACAAGGAAAATGAAAAGAAGTATGCTAGGGAAGCATATAATGGCAATGAGGGTAAGTCCAAGAATGGCAAGAGGGTGCCATCAAAAGATAGAAATGGTGGCTTAACCAAGAACAACGTGTCCAAGGTTAAGAAGGTTAGATTTGTAGATCAAGAATCACCGGAGGTTTACCGGTGTGGTCTAGTATGGGTTAAGTCACCTAGGGAGGTGACTAAGGCTTAGAGCTCAAGGGGGAGCTCTAGGAGCCTTTGGGGTCCATGGTAAATGGATCTCAAAAGTTTCTCTCCTAGGAAATTAGGTAAAATGTGTCAAAAGAGATTGGAAGACTTGGGTAAATCTTAACCCTATGTTTTGGCACATTCAAAAGGGAATTAAGGAGAAAAAGGTGAAAATGAGGTTATAATTGACAAAATTTGATTTTAATGTGCAAATATCATGTAATTCACTAATAGAAATGAATTGTGATTAGGTATTAGAAGATACATCAAGGAAAAAATCACAATTAGAACTTTTGGGTTGAGTTTAAATGATACACTTTAGAGAAAGATGAGTTTCATGCCAATCTTGGGATTCAGAGTACATTTGTTTGGAAACGTATTTTTTCCAAGTAGACATTGGCCCCGCAAATCTCCCCACTAAATTTCATAATTTTTGGAGATTTGTAGAATTATTTAGGGATTTCTGAAATTCGGCTGAAAACCCTGAAAATCAGGTATCAGTCGACTGCCCTGGGGGCAGTCTACTGATCTCAAGCCCAGAAACTCTCTGTAAGTTTTCTCAGTCGACTACCCTGGGGGCACTCGACTGATCCAGTAAGGCTAGAGAAAAATGGCTATTGGGTGATAGAAAGTAATGTGTAAATTAAGATCCTTGATTATATTCCTTGAATAATGGATTGCCTCATGGTTTAATGGTAATTAAATAAGAGTAAAAGAATATCATTGAAATCAAGAAGAACTAATGAGTGATTAAGATTCAATGGGTATTTTGAATGATAAGTTCTTGATAAATGAAAAGAAGAATTGAGGACAATTCCTTGTGTAGATTGATCATGATTAGATTTGGCAAACACAAGGAATCACGATTTGAGTTCAAAATTGATATGAAATGCTAAACTGTTAGGAAATTATGTTTGTACCAAAAGACAAGCACATTTGTGGTTTTCATGAAATCTTATTTTTCTAGGATAGGGTATATCCTAGCAAGTGTGCTTGCAAATCTTTAGGTTTTGTTGGGTATTGTTGAGTTCTTTTTGGCACTAGGGATAAGGTTGCTTGGGGGCAATCCTTTAATGGTCGCCAATGGAGAAGAACTTGGGTGTTAAGTTGGGTAGAACCTAACTTGTCAGGGTGTTAAGTTGAGTAGAACTTCACCTAGGAAAAATGAAAATTGAGAGGAAACATAGGTTCCTATGCAATGATAGAATCAAAGACCCAAGGAAGAAGTTATACCTTCTCGTTACCTCGTGATCTTCTATCGTATGACCCTCCCCTCTTGGACGTCGTGTGAGCGATGATCTACCAAGAACCAGAGTCACAAAGGCCTTCCAATATCACCGTCTTCTTCCCTCTTCCACGCGCCAACAAAACCCTAGACCCTAGGGTTTTCAGCCGGCCACCACCTCCACCTTCTCCTTACGCTGCCGGCCACCACCAAGCTCCAAGGTGCGCCGACCACAAGGATGCTGATGTGAAGAAGACTAGGAAGATGAAAAAGTAGAAGAAGAAGAGAAGAAACCTCTTCTTTTTCCAACACAAACCCGCCGGAACCCTAATCTCCTTCCTCAATACCGCTGACGCCAACAAGGAAGGAGCATCCTTGTTTTCCAGCCGCCGACCACCTCTTAACCTTGCGCCCAGCTTGTGCACACCAAGGAAGAAGAAGTGAAGAAGAAAGAAGGAAAAATAGAGAAGAAGTAGAAGAAGAGAAGATCACAGCCGGTGCCGCAAACCACCAAGTGGTTGCCGGCGGCGACCCTTTCTCCTTCTCTTCTTCCCTTCGCCGAACTCTCCTAGACTAGTTGAAGCTTCACGCCAAAGAGGAGGAAGTGATGAAGATGAAAATGGGAGAAAACACCTTCCTTTCTCCCTTCCCTTCGCCCGATGCAAATCAACCCTAGGAGAGAGAGTAGAGGAGAAGAATAGGATTAGGGTTGTGTTGTGTATTGGATGATCAATCGGTCCCATGGTTTCATAACTCCATGAGGTATTTATAGGGCTACAATAGGGACCATGAGGAGGAGTTGGGTCTTGGCCTACTAATGGATCTAAACCTAATCCATTAATGAAGAACCATTCTACTAAAGGCCCTTCATTGAACTACCTCACCAACCCCCATATTTACATGTGGGCTGCACCTATTATGAGCACAATTTCTCGCTGTGTTTAAGATATCGAATGCCCGTTAATTAATTTTAAATTACTGGCAATTTTAATTAATCAACATCTAACTCCTTGACTAGTACCACTCATCCTTATCATCATATCGGACCAAGTCCACTTGCAAGCTTTAACATGATGAACCTTATAAGCTCATCAAGGGGGCATCATCATCCCGACTCACCAGGACACGGATTCCGTCTATAATTATGGCACACCATATAAATAATATTATTTTTCAACTTACCGGGCCTATCGATTTAGCAGAATAAATCTCGCTCATTGGTAAATCGAAGAAATAACTATTAAGTACATGTGCCTCTTATTATATCGGGATTCAAAACATGTACTCCATAATATAAACTAAGGTTCGATCCAATTATAAAGTCAGTATAAATTAGATGACCTCTATGTCTTCTGTGTGACACACCATGTTATCTACAATGCAAAGTATCAGACATTATGCATATACTAATATAAATATGCAACAGTGATCTTGTGATTTTCTTTCAAAATGCAGATGTCTATACAAAAGGCAAGACTTTTAGTATACATCCTAACAATCTCCCACTTATACTAAAAGACTCTGCTGTTCTCATAATGTCATACATCTGACTCCCTTATCCTCCATATGCCTAAATGCTCTCGCTATCAAGGCCTCAGTGAAAGGATCTCCCAAGTTGTCCTCTGATATAATCTAGGCGACAACAACTTTTCCTCACTTGGGTGGTACTTACGCTCTATGTGTTTACTTACCTTATGGGCTCGTGGTTCCTTCGAGTTTGCAACTGCACTATTGTTATCACAACCAATTGCGATAGCTCTGGGCAAACCAGGAATCACATCCAAGTCCATCATGAGGTTCCTGAACCATACAGCTTCCTTTGGCCGCCTCAGAGGCTGCCACCTATTCATCTTCCATGGTGGAGTCCGCCACGCATTTCTGCTTGACGCTCCTCCATATTATAGTTTCACCTCCTAAAGTAAACACAAAACCCAGAGGAATACATATTTTGTTGCTATCCGATTGGAAATTTGAATCCGTATAACCCGCAAGGAGTAATTGGTCTGCCCGGTAAACCAGCATATAATCCCTAGTTCTTCTTAAGCACTAATATATGCTTTACTGCAGTCCAATTTCCATGTCCAAGGTTACTCTGATATCTGCTAACCATGCCCATGGCAAAGCAGAAATCCGGTCTCGTTTATAACATACATGAGGCTTCCTACAGCTGATGCATAAGGAACCACCTTCATCTCCTCTATCTCCTTTGATGTTTTAGGACACATCTCCTTAGATAGAGGAACTCCATGCCCGAAAGGTAGCAAACCTTTCTTGGAGTTTTCCATGCTAAAATGAGCTAAGACAGTGTCTATGTATGAAGCATGGGATAAGCATAACATCATTTACTGGCGATCCCTTAGAACTTTGATCCCAAGGATGTGTCATGCTTCTCCCAAGTCCTTAATATCAAACTGTTTGGACAATCATACCCTTACGTCTGATAATATTTTGACATTATTGTCGATCAACAAAATATTATCTACGTATAGTACAAGAATACCACTACGTTTCCGTCACATTTCTTACATACACAAATCTCATCCTGTCTTTGAACAAATCCATATGACTGGATTTTCTCATCAAAGCGGATGTTCCTCGTTTTAAGTCCAGGGATTAGGTTCATGTTCGCCAGGTGATAACTACCATTTTGTTGATCAAATTAGGCTCTTAAATCCATGTTTTGATCTCTTTTATATGCTTAAGTTTGCATTTACATTAGGTTTCATGAATTATCTTTATTTTAGCTTTTGATTCAAATCTTTGTATATTTGAAATAATTTGGGCATTAAATTTGAATCTAATTTTGTAGGCTTCAAATGATCATGGGCCTAGATCAGATTGGATCAAACTTGAGTCAGAATTGGATCCGGATCAAGATGATCAAGCATTGGATTAATATGGGTCGTCCAATCAAGACACGTGAGATCTGAGCCATCTGTCATCTTCCGATCAATCCAAGTTCAAGATAGAGTTAATCAAGATCTGGAAGTTTGACCCAAACCTGTAACGCCCGCTTTTTTTTTCCTAAATGGCGTTACGCTAAACATACATGTGCATATGTAACATCTTAATGCAGCGGAATAACTAGTACTTAAATCATATACACATGTCTGGGTTATCATTCATGGACATGGTGACATTATGCTTAACATATTACTAGCATACCTAGCATCATGACATCAACTTTCCATAACTTATTCATAAGCATTTCAGGTAACATATTATCAGCAAGCATATCATCATGATATCAACTTTCCATGACTTATTCATAAGCATTTCAGGTAGCAAGTAATTTATCCTTAACTTCACAAATAGTAGGTTGTTTCTTAGGCATAATTACCATAAGTCGAGCATAACCCAAAGTAAGCATTGTCAGATCATAAAACATGCAATAAGTGAAATGAGAGAGTTTCTTGGCCATGTCACTACTACACATCCATGTTCTAGCCTCTCCTGCTGCTTCCCTTAGAAATCTCTTGCTTGATCTGCGGTATAAGAAAATAAGACTATAAGCAATGAGGCTTAGTAAAACCCTTTTCCTACTCACAAAATCCATACGTCGTATAAACATGAACATAATGCTTCAATCCTACATATCATAGCATACTTCTTATCATGAACATCTACACAATCATGCATCATCGTTTTAGCATAAACATAAATGAAATCATGGCATCCGAATTTAGCATGTACATAGTTATCGTGGCATCATACTTAAGCATGAACATAAACCTAATCCTGGCATCATAATCAACATGAACATAACCCTAATCATGGCATCATAATTAACATGAACGTAAGCATAATCATAATCATGGAATCATAATTAACATGAACATATAAACATAATCATGACATTCTAGTTAACATGAACAATAAACATAATCATGACATTCTGATTAACATGAACAATAAACATAATCATAATCATGGCATCATAATTAACATGAACATATAAACATAATCATGGCATCATAATTAACATGAACAATAAATATAATCATAATCATGACATTCTAATTAACATGAACATATAAACATAATCATGGCATTCTAATTAACATGAACATACTTTGCATTATCATACTTTTCATAAACATAATGCATAACATGGATGGATGCATGGGCAAATGCATGTATCATAAGGATGCTTAGTTTAAAATCATACTTTTCATTACTTAAACATAATCATAACATTCATTGGGGCCCTGGCTTGTACCACATTCATTCATCATATGCGCGCATCCCTAAGTAAATACGAGGTAGCTAATCTCGACCTACTAGGGTAAGGACAGCTTCATCGGTAGTCCCGAACCGTAAGGACAGCTTCATCGGTAGTCCCGAACCGTGGACAGCTTCATCGGTAGTCCAGAACCGTGGACCTTATTCAGGTCCGGTACAAGCCCATTCTTAAAATAAAATACTTTCACATGCTTCTTCATTCACCACCATACATAGCATATTCATTCATTCTTAATGCTTAACATCATCATTATGCCTTGAAGGCATGAACCTCCTTTCATTCATCATTCTCATTCCATATCACCATTAGGCCTTGAAGGCATGAACTTTAACTTCATTCATCATTTCATCCATAAACAGGGCATGCATACATATCATTCATAAATCATGGCATACATTCATATTATTCATAAATCATGGCATGCCTACATAATTAGCATCTTAATTCATAAAAACATGCATGGTCATGGTACATGGAAAAACATACCTAGGTCCTTTCATACATGATACATTTCCTTGGGTTCATGGCACATGTCTAAATATTTATGAATCATCATTACAAGTGACCTAACATATAATTCTTGACACATAATCTAGGCTTTTCATTGGCATAAAATTCTTCCAACATACTTAAGCATATACATACATCATAGTACCCTATAAACATGCATTCTTGTGGTCTTACCCCACTCCAAACCCTAGGTTATGGTCTTGGTCGAAAACCCTAGGAAACCCTAGGTCCATGAAACAATTCATATAGGTCACAAATAACATCCCATACAACATAAAATGCTATAGGAAACCTTTGATCCCATAGCTAAAGCCAACCCTAATCCCTTAGCCTCACATTAGCCCTTGGCCGAAACCTAAAGGCTCATGAAATTCATAGAGAAATTATTACAAAACCCAATCACTATCCATCATGTCGTAGGGGAAACAAATTAAACATGTTGAAGGGTTAGATCAAGTTCCATCCATAATTTAGGGGTCTTGGCCGAAACTTGTAGGAGCCATCAAGCATGCAAAAATTCACATTAATCACTACTAACATCACTTACATCATAAGGAGACATAAGAACCATCATTAGAGAGTTAAAACTAGTCCTAGCCCTAGAAACATGAAAGGGCCGAAACCCTAAGTCCCCTTTTCATGGATTTTTCAACTTGGATCTCAAACAAGATGCTTAGATCATGACCATATCAAGAAAAAACCATTACACCACAGGTGAGGGGGTCTTACCTTGGGTTATCTTGGTTTTTAGACCTTAAAAAGGGAAGATGATGAAGACCTTGTTGTCCCTTGATCACCCTTAACCCTTGTAGCCTTGTAGATGACCCTTAGCTCTTGAAGATTGAGCCCTCTTGTGAAGTTTTCCAAAGGAAAACCTTCCTTGGAGTTTCGGCTAGGGTGAGGGAGGAGGAAGAAGAAAGGTGGAATTGATGGAAGGAAGAAAGTAACCCCCAAGCCCCCTTTTTATAGCACATTAAGGAGGGCAAGTGAAGAGTCATGGTGGATGACCATTCATTTCCCCTAAGCCTTAACCACAATCCACTTCATTTCCTCATAGCACTCCCTTGCTAGGTGAATTGGTTAGAGCATGCATGGTTGTACAAGAGGTCCAAGGTTCAATCCTTGGTGCATGCACTATTTTTTTGTATTTTATTTTTATTTTATTCCCTATTATTTTGAAAATCCCAAAAATTCCCCCATAATTATGTTGATATTTCTCATTAAAACCTCTTTATATTTATATCAATTTTTACCTAAAATTCACCAATAATTATGGTACTAGGAAGCCCATATAAAGCCCATTAGTGCTTATTTTTCCCAATTTAAATGAGAAAATATGGATTTCTAGGCTAAGATTCGTATTAATATTTCTAGGTTCCTCGGAAAATTACCTAGTCATGCTCAATACTTTAAAGAAAATATTATGAGAATTTTCCGGGTCGTTACAATCTCCCATACCTCGTGAAAGTTCGTTCTCGAACTTAGAATAGCTCTGGGTACTTGCGCCTCATCTCGTCCTTGCGTTCCCAGGTAGCTTCCTCGAACCGTTGACTTTGCCATAGGACCTTGACTAAGGGTACCTCCTTACTCCTTAGCTTCTTGATTTCCCGATCCAAGATCTGAATAGGTCGGCTCTCAAAACTTAGGTCCTCCTGAACTTAGACTGTCTGTGGCTCGATCACTTGGTCTGTGGTTAGAATACATTTCTTGAGTAACGACACATGAAACACGTTATGGATAGCCGACATCTCTTGAGGCAGCTCTAATTCATATGCCACCTTGCCGATTTTTTCAGAATCAGGTACGACCCCACATATCACGGACTTAATTTTCCCTTCTGCCCAAATCTCGTTACCCCTTTCATAGGAGCCACCTTGAGAAATACCAGATCTCCAACCTCAAATTCCAGTGGCCTACGCCGAACATCCGCATAATTCTTCTGCCGGCTCTGAGCAGCTTCAATCCGTTGTCGAATGTTCTGTATAGCTCGGGTGGTGTCGTCGATGAGATCCGTCTTGAACCCCATTTCCTTCTTTTCACCCCCTTCGTACCAACAAATTGGAGACCTACATCTCCTCCCGTACAAAGCTTCATAGGGTGTCATTCCGATAGTAGCCTGGTAGCTATTGTTGTACGCGAATTCTGCCAAACATAGATATCGGCACCAACTTCCTTTGAAGTCCAGAGCACAAGCTCTTAACATATCCTCCAATACCTGATTCACTCGTTCCGTTTGCCCGTCAGTCTGAGGGTGAAAAGCGGTACTGAACCGTAGTTTAGTGCCAAGAGACTTCTGAACACACTCCCAAAAATTTGAGGTGAAACGACCATCCCTATCTGAGATGATAGTTTTTTGCACTCCATGAAGTCTAACTATTTCCTTAGCATATAATTGGGCCAATTGCTCAATCGAATAAGTCATCTTGATTGCTAGGAAGTGAGCTGATTTCGTCAACCTATCCACTATTACCCATATCGCATCATATCCATTTGTAGTCCTGGGAAGTCCTGTGATGAAATCCATAGAAATATCTTCCCATTTCCATTCGGGGATTGGAAGTGGCTGCAGAACCCCGCCGGGTCGCTGGTGTTCCGCTTTCACTCGTTGACAGGTCAGGCAAGTATTCACATGCTGTGCCACATCCCTCTTCATACCGGACCACCAGAACTTCTCCTTCAGGTTTTGATACATTTTGGTGGACCCTGGATGCATCGAATAAGGGGTTTCGTGAGCTTCTACTAATATCGCTCTTCGCAGCTCCGGATCCTTAGGGATACATAGACGATCCCTAAGATATAGTACTCCCCCGTCGGCGATACGAAAACCATCGGCCTTCCCTTCCAGGGTCTCCTGTTTGATTCTCTGCAGGTTCGGATCACCATTTTGTTTTTCCAATATGTCCTCAAATAGCATTGGTGCCAGTGTTATAGTGGAAAGCCGTCCGGAGATGATTTCAACTCCAAAATGGACTACTTCCCTTCCGAGCTGCTGAGGTAATATAGATATGGACATCAAGGCGGCACTTGACTTCCGGCTGAGTGCATCGGCCACTTTGTTTGCCTTCCCTGGATGGTAGAAGATCTCGCAGTCGTAGTCCTTCACCAACTCCAGCCATCGGCGTTGTCGCATATTCAAGTCTTTCTGAGTGAAGAAGTATCGCAGACTCTGGTGGTCTGTATAAATCCTACACTGTGCTCCATACAGATAATGCCTCCATACCTTAAGAGCAAAGACCACCGCAGCCAATTCCAGATCGTGAGTGGGGTAGTTCTGTTCATGTTCCTTGAGTTGCCTAGAAGCATACGCAATAACCTTACCACCCTGCATAAGTACAGCTCCAAGTCCTAGTTTGGAGGCGTCACTGTACATATCGAAATTCTGATTACTTTCCGGAAGAGTAAGAATTGGAGCACTGGTAAGTCTCCTTTTTAATTCCAAGAAACTCCTTTCGCAGTTCTCCGTCCACTCGTACTTTTTATCCTTCTGGGTGAGAGCCGTTAGAGGAGCTGCAATTCTCGCGAAGTCCTCCACAAATTTCCGGTAATAGCCTGCCAGCCCAAGGAAACTTCTGATTTCATTAGCGTTCTTTGGCCGGCTCCAGTTATTCACCACTTCAACCTTTGTTGGGTCCACCATAACCCTGTCTTTGGAAATTATGTGGCCCAAAAGCTTACTTGGTTGAGCCAGAACTCACATTTGGAGAATTTCGCATACAGTTGCTTTTCCCGAAGAATCTGTAATACTATCCTCAAGTGTTCGGCATGCTCTTCCTGGGTCCTCGAATAAATAAGGATATCGTCGATGAAGACGATCACAAATTTGTCGAGATAAGACGAGAATACCCGATTCATAAGATCCATAAACATAGCAGGAGCATTTGTCACGCCGAAGGGCATAACCACAAATTCAAAATGCCCATACCTTGTTCGGAAGGCCGTCTTCGGAATATCCTCCTGTTTTACTCTAACTTGGTGATAACCAGACCTCAGATCGATTTTTGAGAAAACGGTAGCTCCTTTCAATTGATCAAACAGGTCATCTATCCTCGGGAGGGGATACCTATTTTTGATCGTCACGGTGTTCAAGGCTCGGTAATCTATGCACATTCGCATAGATCCGTCTTTCTTCTTCACAAATAGTACTGGAGCTCCCCATGGGGAATGACTAGGGCGAATAAATCCCTTGTCCAGTAGCTCCTGTAGCTGTTCTTGAAGCTCCTTTAGTTCAACCGGCGCCATACGATAAGGTGCCTTGGAGATCGGGTTAGTACCAGGAATCAACTCGATCTCGAATTCCACCTCTCTTTCAGGAGCTAATCCTGGTAATTCATCTGGAAATACCTCTGGGTAATCACATACCACTTCGACATTCTCCAGCTTCTGGTTCTTCATTTGACTGGCATCAACCACATATGCTAGAAATCCAGTACATCCCTTGTCTAACATCTTCTGAGCTTGGAGAGTTGATAAACATTTCCTGGTTCTTTTCCTTGGCTCTCTAACGAATTCAAACATAGGACCTGCCTCAGGTCGAAAGACCACCCTTCGCTTACGGCACTCAATAGAAGCACCGTACTTACCCAGAAAATCCATTCCCATTATAACATCGTAATCTTGCATGTCGAGTACTATCAGATCGCAGTAGAGTTCTCTCTCGGCGATTCCGACCGGCACCGCACGCAGCACATGAGTGGATGTCATTACTTCTCTCAAAGGTAGGGTTGTTAAGAATTTGCAATCTAACACTTGCGGAAGCATATCTATCTTCTTGGTATATAGCACAGAAATAAACGAGTGTGTTGCCCCAGTATCAAATAATGCAGTAGCGTACTGACTGAAAATGAGTATCTGACCTGTGACCACCGTAGAAGCTTCCGCAGCATCCTCCTTGGTAATAGAGAAAACCCTGGCATTTGTCACTGTTGGGGAGGCCTCCAGCATTGGGGTACCTTCCAGCTCAGCTGGCATGTGTGTAATTTCGCTGGTACACCCTGGTACTGAGCCAGTGGTTGGGGAGAGGCCTGGTTCTTGGTAGGGCAGTAAGCCGCCATATGCCCTTCCACCCCACAGATAAAACACCGGTTCGTACCCTTGCGGCATTCCCCGGAGTGGTTTTTCCCGCATGTTGCGCATGGAGAAGGCTTGGTCTGTTTATTTGCTGGGCCCCCCTGAGAGTTGTTCCATGGCTTTCGTTTACCACTTTGATCTCCCTTCCAATTAGCGTGGGGGCTTTGGGACTTTTGACCTCCTACGCGATCATTAACGGAAAGAACATTAAGGGTAATGAGAGAAAAAATCGAGCATCTTGGAGTGAACTTGATTCTTACTTTCATTCATCGCCTTCCTTTGCTGATTGATACTATTCAGATAGTGCTCAGTGAGTAGGGCACTACTAAACAGTTCCTCGGCGGTCTGGGGTCTGTTAACTCCGCCAGCCACGTTCAGGGCTATTTCGGGCCGTAACATCTTCAGCATAAGTCGGACCCTCTCTTTCTCCGTGCGGACCAGCTCAGGGCACAGACGAGCCAGTCGATTAAATTTCTTCACGGCTTCATTGACCGAGAGGTTGCCCTGTCGGAATTTCGTGAACTCGTCGTAGTGTTTGTTTGTGACCCGCATATTGAAGAATTCTTCAAAGAATTCCAATTCGAAATCTGACCACGCCATCTGGTTCACCTGTCTCTTGGTCTTGACCCTTTCCCACCACATTCTGGCATCCCCAGAAAGGCAGAATGATGCACACTTGACCTTCTCATGCTCAGGCCAGTCCAGCAGCTCCAGTGTACTTTCCATCGTCTTGAACCACGCCTGGGCGTCCCATGGTTCGCCAGCACCCGTGAAATTTTCCGGTTTCAGCCTCAACCACTGGATCAGATAAGCCTCCTGTCGTGCCACAGTGGTCGAGCCTGTCAGGGGAGTGTGCGTAACCGTAGGCGCCACTGGTATAGCAGTCTGATTCGCTGGTGGGGTAGTAGAATTTTCCTGTTGGTTCATTAGAGTATTAATGGTTTGCTGCTGCTCCATGACTTGACGCTGAAGTTGGGTCACTAATTACACCAGATCAGGCGGGGGAGTAGTCTCATTAAGTCGGTTACTCTGTCTTCTAGCCATGCTTTCCTTCATAGAGGATAAGTATGGTTAATGTGTGTTATTGTTATCCCTACCTCATATTGAATTCTAAATTATTTTGATATAATAAAACTAAATAAATCATCATCCATACTTGCATATTCTAGAAGCATAAAATATCCTATAAAGTGCTTACTATCATAAATTATACCGAAAGGTACTTACTTGGAAGCGGCAGGAAGGAGGCTTGATGTGTGTGTAGTGAGATGACAACTGCTCTGATACCAACCTGTAACGCCCGCTTTTTTTTTTCCTAAGCGGCGTTACGCTAAACATACATGTGCATATGTAACATCTTAATGCAGTGGAATAACTAGTACTTAAATCATATACACATGTCTGGGTTATCATTCATGGACATGGTGACATTATACTTAACATATTACTAGCATACCTAGCATCATGACATCAACTTTCCATAACTTATTCATAAGCATTTCAGGTAACATATTATCAGCATGCATAGCATCATGATATCAACTTTCCATGACGTATTAATAAGCATTTCAGGTAGCAAGTAATTTATCCTTAACTTCACAAATAGTAGGTTGTTTCTTAGGCATAATTACCATAAGTCGAGCATAACTCAAAGTAAGCATTGTCAGATCATAAAACATGCAATAAGTGAAATGAGAGGGTTTCTTGGCCATGTCACTACTACACATCCATGTTCTAGCCTCTCCTGCTGCTTCCCTTAGAAATCTCTTGCTTGATCTGCGGTATAAGAAAATAAGACTATAAGAACGGAGGCTTAGTAAAACCCTTTTCCTACTCACAAAATTCATACGTCGTATAACCATGAACATAATGCTTCAATCCTACATATCATAGCATACTTCTTATCATGAACATCTACACAATCATGCATCATCGTTTTAGCATAAACATAAATGAAATCATGGCATCCGAATTTAGCATGTACATAGTTATCGTGGCATCATACTTAAGCATGAACATAAACCTAATCCTGGCATCATAATCAACATGAACATAACCCTAATCATGGCATCATAATTAACATGAATGTAAACATAATCATAATCATGGCATCATAATTAACATGAACATATAAACATAATCATGGCATTCTAGTTAACATGAACAATAAACATAATCATGGCATTCTGATTAACATGAACAATAAACATAATCATAATCATGGCATCATAATTAACATGAACATATAAACATAATCATGGCATCATAATTAACATGAACAATAAATATAATCATAATCATGGCATTCTAATTAACATGAACATATAAACATAATCATGACATTCTAATTAACATGAACATACTTTGCATTATCATACTTTTCATAAACATAATGCATAACATGGATGGATGCATGGGCAAATGCATATATCATAAGGATGCTTAGTTTAAAATCATACTTTTCATTACTTAAACATAATCATAACATTCATTGGGGCCCTGGCTTGTACCACATTCATTCATCATATGCGCGCATCCCTAAGTAAATACGAGGTAGCTAATCTCGACCTACTAGGGTAAGGACAGCTTCATCGGTAGTCCCGAACCGTAAGGACAGCTTCATCGGTAGTCCCGAACCGTGGACAGCTTCATCGGTAGTCCAGAACCGTGGACCTTATTCAGGTCCGGTACAAGCTCATTCTTAAAATAAAATACTTTCACATGCTTCTTCATTCACCACCATACATAGCATATTCATTCATTCTTAATGCTTAACATCATCATTATGCCTTGAAGGCATGAACCTCCTTTCATTCATCATTCTCATTCCATATCACCATTAGGCCTTGAAGGCATGAACTTTAACTTCATTCATCATTTCATCCATAAACAGGGCATGCATACATATCATTCATAAATCATGGCATACATTCATATTATTCATAAATCATGGCATGCCTACATAATTAGCATCTTAATTCATAAAAACATGCATGGTCATGGTACATGGAAAAACATACCTAGGTCCTTTCATACATGATATATTTCCTTGGGTTCATGGCACATGTCTAAATATTTATGAATCATCATTACAAGTGACCTAACATATAATTCTTGACACATAATCTAGGCTTTTCATTGGCATAAAATTCTTCCAACATACTTAAGCATATACATACATCATAGTACCCTATAAACATGCATTCTTGTGGTCTTACCCCACTCCAAACCCTAGGTTATGGTCTTGGTCGAAAATCCTAGGAAACCCTAGGTCCATGAAACAATTCATATAGGTCACAAATAACATCCCATACAACATAAAATGCTATAGGAAACCTTTGATCCCATAGCTAAAGCCAACCCTAATCCCTTAGCCTCACATTAGCCCTTGGCCGAAACCTAAAGGCTCATGAAATTCATAGAGAAATTATTACAAAACCCAATCACTATCCATCATGTCGTAGGGGAAACAAATTAAACATGTTGAAGGGTTAGATCAAGTTCCATCCATAATTTAGGGGTCTTGGCCGAAACTTGTAGGAGCCATCAAGCATGCAAAAATTCACATTAATCACTACTAACATCACTTACATCATAAGGAGACATAAGAACTATCATTAGAGAGTTAAAACTAGTCCTAGCCCTAGAAACATGAAAGGGCCAAAACCCTAAGTCCCCTTTTCATGGATTTTTCAACTTGGATCTCAAACAAGATGCTTAGATCATGACCATATCAAGAAAAAACCATTACACCACAGGTGAGGGGGTCTTACCTTGGGTTATCTTGGTTTTTAGACCTTAAAAAGGGAAGATGATGAAGACCTTGTTGTCCCTTGATTACCCTTAACCCTTGTAGCCTTGTAGATGACCCTTAGCTCTTGAAGATTGAGCCCTCTTGTGAAGTTTTCCAAAGGAAAACCTTCCTTGGAGTTTCGGCTAGGGTGAGGGAGGAGGAAGAAGAAAGGTGGAATTGATGGAAGGAAGGAAGTAACCCCCAAGCCCCCTTTTTATAGCACATTAAGGAGGGCAAGTGAAGAGTCATGGTGGATGACCATTCATTTTCCCTAAGCCTTAACCACAATCCACTTCATTTCCTCATAGCACTCCCTTGCTAGGTGAATTGGTTAGAGCATGCATAGTTGTACAAGAGGTCCAAGGTTCAATCCTTGGTGCATGCACTATTTTTTTGTATTTTATTTTTATTTTATTCCCTATTATTTTGAAAATCCCAAAAATTCCCCCATAATTATGTTGATATTTCTCATTAAAACCTCTTTATATTTATATCAATTTTTACCTAAAATTCACTAATAATTATGGTACTAGGAAGCCCATATAAAGCCCATTAGTGCTTATTTTTCCCAATTTAAATGAGAAAACATGGATTTCTAGGCTAAGATTCGTATTAATATTTCTAGGTTCCTCGGAAAATTACCTAGTCATGCTCAATACTTTAAAGAAAATATTATGAGAATTTTCCGGGTCGTTACAAAATTAGAAGTCATCTGACCGTCGGATCAAGCTTAAGGGGAGTCTCAACCATTCATTCAAAAGAAAGGGAGATCTGAGCCATCCGTTGCAGATCTGATTGATCCAAGCTAAGGAGAAGTAGATCAGGACCATTGATCAAGATCTGGAAGGTTTGGTTCAGATCTGAGGAAATCCGACCGTCGGATGCAGCAAGGATGATCATGGTCGTTCATTTCTAACAGTTATAACTGAACTCCTCCTCAGATCTGAGCTCTGTCGCGTTCTTCCTGTTCTTCCCAGTTCATCGCTTTCTTCTTCGATTTCTTTGCGCGACCACTGTAGATCCAAGGCATTCTCCAGATTTCAAATCACAGGATCGATTTCCCGAGAAGTTGTGATCCCATATCGTCGATGCCAAGCTCCAGTGAGGGTTTCGCCAGAGTTTACTTCATCCGATTAACTCCGGATTGAACGTCTTCATCGATCGGAGTTCTCAGAGCATTCAGAGGGGTTCTCTGAGGAGTTCTGAGCATTCCAGAGCCACATTCGCCATCCGATTCATCGAGAAGGAGGAGATCAGAAGAAGAGTTCAGCTGCACCTCAAACCAACGCAAATCGACCATGAGAAGTGATTTCTTGTTTGATTTTCAAGATAGAAGGTCTCTAGCTCGATCCTTGTGTGACGGCAAGGAGAAGATCTGGTGATGAACTTGATCTGTAGTCTAGATTTAGTTATAATTCAGTTCTGTAGTTGTTTCACTTCGTATCAGTTCGCATTTCAGCTACTGATTGATCTGTTCGACCGATCCAATAAGCATCTGATCGGTCAGTGTGACCGATCAGACTTGTATCTGATCGGTTTGTCGACCGATCAGGCAATATCAGCTGCAATTGATCCGTGTTTCTTAAGCATGTCTTGTTTCAGACTTTGTAATCCTGCCGTTTAGTAACAAACTGCTTGTATTCCATTTTATTTGCTTAGTTACAGCTTTCTTGAACTTAATTCTAGTCTTGAATTTCATTCTTATAATTTCAAGGTGAATTACTTAGTTTTCAATTAGGTTAAGTGTAGTTTACATAATTTCCTAGTTAATTTCTACCTTAGTTGAGTTCACTTTGTTTCTATTGCTATTTCATCCCTTATTGCAAAACAAACCCCATCTTATTTGAAAACCCAAAAACATCAAACGACACATTTCAAGCTTGAATTAAACACTCTTAACTAGTCCTTGAAAAAATACGACTTGAGGCCCCTGTACTACATTTTTAATTCTGTGAGCTAAGGGTTTTCAACTTATAAATATCTAAATTTGAGGCTCATTCGTGACACCTTGATATTGGGCAGTCATCAAATTTTTGGCGTCATTGCCGAGGAAACTAACTAGTTGAGTTTGTTTGATTTTAGCTTGTGCTTATTATCATATTCTTTGAGTCTATTTCATTTGCTATACCATAATGTATACATTTGCTGCTATTTTTGTTTGGTTTATGACCAGGACTGCAGGTGGTGATATTGTGGAGTTTGATCTTGAGATAGAGAGAACATTCAGAGCTAGGAGAAATCAAGGAAGAGTTTCAGAAGCTATTGAAAAATATTCCTACTCATTCAAGCAGTCCATGGTAGAATATCAGCATTTTCAGAATTTTCAGCAGCATTTTCAGAATTTTCAACAACCCTATTCACAATTCCAGAATTTTCAGCAAGGTAATCAGCCTTTTCAACATTTTCAGCAGCCTTTTCAACATTTTCAGCAGCCTTATCAGCATTTTCAGCAACCAAATCAACAACTTCAGCAAAACCAACCTCTGAATCAGCCACAACAACAGTTTCAGCAGAATTTCCAAGATTTTCAACAACAATTTCATTATGATCAGCAAGGTTTTCAACCTTCACAACAATCTTTCCAACCATACCAGCAGAATTTTCAGTTTGGAAATCAAAATTTACAACTCCAACAATTTCAGCAATTCAATCAGAATTTTCAGCCTCAATATCAGAATTTTCAGAGCAATAATTTCCAACAACATCCATCTTGTTATCCACCCAAGTTTCAGCAATTTCAACAGCCCAGTTACTCATTTGATCAGCCCCAACAACTTCATTTTCAGAATTCACAGCTTACTTATAATTTTCAGCAACCTAATGCTAAATTCCAAGACCAACAAGAGTTATATGTCAATTGAAGAATCGATGTGGCGTGCAGAGGGGGGGTGAATGCACTTTCGCGGATCGTTTGATCTCTACACAGATGTTAGCGCAGCGGAAATAAATATGTAAAGAAAGTAACAATGCTAACAATACCAGATTTACTTGGTATCCACCCCGGTCGGGTGACTAATACAAGAATCCATCGGTGGATCACTCCCCGGATAACCTCCGACTATCTCGTGTCGCTCCTTGTGGGTGCATGGAGAAACCTCACCACAACACCTTGGACACAATCTGAGAGTACAAGACTACTAACTTGCCCTATCCAAGCAAGTTTCGTCAAGAAACAATAGGAGAAAACGAGCCCCTTTAAATAAGGCTCGAATCTGAAACAGCTGCTACCAGTCGACTGCCCAAATGGCAGTCAACTGGTCCCACTCAGATTCGACCGTTACAGCATAACGTTCAAATTCTGGCCAGCTATTCCAGTTGGCACCAGTCGACTGCCCCTAGGGCAGTCGACTGGCCCGAGACCTGAGCCTAAGATTTCTCTCCGAGTACAAATCTCTCCGCACTCAAACCCTCCCGGCTTAACCCCTGAGTACATGCACTCATACTCAGCCACTCTCAACCTAGTTGACTCTTCACCAGCAGTCTTGACTGTTGCCTTCACGCCCTCTCCATCTTTGGCCCTCGTCCCTCGGATGCGCACGCAAGCCTCCAGCTTGCCTCCATGCCACCCTTCACGTACGCCTCGAAGTCTGCGTCCCTCGGCTCATCATCTCTGCTATCAATGGTCCCTCAGATGCGCACGTAAGCCTCCAGCTTATCTCCATGCCATCCTTCACCTGAAGACGTCAACCAAGTCCATGCGTACCTGTACACCTGCACACTCATGTACACATGTGAGAATAACACAAACCCTAACTTGACCATGTTGCCCACACATCAAAATATCATGATCCTCCAGATCATCTCAGGGTCGATTGCCCCAACAATCTCCCCCTTTTTGATGTGTGGCAATACGTTAAGTTAGGTAAACATATAGCAACAATGATAGCACAAGCAATTGAAATTCAAGCATAACACACAGGAGGCAACCTCCCCCTTATCCTATGCATTCTCCCAAATTTCAACCCTTATTGCTTATCTCAAGTGAAGTCTTCCCAAACTTAACTTAACACCCTAGTTCTCCCCCTTTGACACCATTAAAAGATTGCCCCAAGCAACCCTACTCTAGGTGTCCAGTAGAACTGAAACAGATTTCTGAAAACCCCTTTAGAAATCACAGAAACCCATTCTGTCCACACTACCAGTCGACTGATACGACAGATTTCAGAATTTCAGTCGAAATTCAGAAATGAATAAAAAATTCCAAAAAATCTGGAAAAATGTGAAACTTTGTAAGCATGGTTGTTAAGGTATTCCCTACCCTAGAAAAATTTTGGTTCATGAAAAACACCAATCGTGCTTGACTTTTGGTACAAACTCAAAAATTTCCAATTAAGGCCAACTTTGTATCAATCTAGAGTTCTAGTGATGAGATCCTATACTTGTCATTCTCTAGCACCTCTAGTTGATATTCAAAATGATTCCCAACTCCCCTTTTTCAAATAAATGTATTGATTTTTACAAAACTCTTTATGTTTTAATGATCATCTTTTCTAATCATGACATTTTCTTGATTTTCAACCAAACCATACTAGATAGCAATCATTTGAAAATTGCAAACATATCATGAATATATAGATAACGATTACAAAAGAAACCAAAAAGATTAGATCTTTAAAAAAAACTATGAAAATAGGACACATTCTGAATATGGTAGCATAAAAGGTGCATAATACATAAAGTCAGTCAGCAACCAAACATCACGCCGGTGTCATGGGCCAACAGGCCGGAAGTCATCCAAATCAGTACATCAGAAAATGAAGCGTTTGAGAGGTATATAAAATATCAAGCCAAAACACTCTCAACACTATAACCCAAGACTGCATCAGCTAATCAGAAATACATGTGGTCATCACCATCTAGAGGAGGAGGAGGAGGAGCAGGAGGACCCTGATATGATAAATCCCATCGCTGCAGCATCTCGTACATGGTATCCTGCCTGGTCATAAACCCCTGGCAAAACTCTGTCAGACCATGTACCTCCCTCTGAGTAGCTGCCTGGTCCTGCTGAAGACTATGGACGCCCTCCTGAATAGTATGAACATCCTCCTGGAGTCGGGTAAACTCTGCTCGTGTGATAGGCTCAGCGGGCTCCTCACCTGCATCAGCAGCTTCCTGGCGCTCCCTCCAAACGAATACCCCCTGTCTAGACTCAATGCCTGCCAAAGACAATTGGCGGGTGCCAATCTGATCATAGTCTTTGGACAGGTGTCTAACCTGACCACTAGTGACCCGAATGCCAAAACGCAGTTGGAAGAACTCAGTTAACATATGACAAAAAGGCATATAAATCTTCCCATTCACACTCTGGGACAGGTGACAGATGGAGGCAAACACATGCAAGGACACATCTATATCGAGCCACCGCTCAAGAGCATACATCATCACCAAGTGAGGCAACCGGATCCTTGCCCTCCCCTTAGTGACAATGGGTAGCAGACACTCTACCACAATCTTGTACAGAACATGGCTGGATGGACTCATGGGTTTTGCATCGAAAGTACGCTCAGATTCATGTCGATGCCTCCTGAAGTAGTGGACATGAATCTGATCAATAGTTACACCTGGGAATTCAAGTGGTTCAACAACGTTTGGAAAGTAGGTAATGGGATTGTTTGAGGCCCGACATTCTAGAAAACTGGCTAACACAATGAGTGTGAAAGGAATGGTGACACCCGCTACCTTTGACTCATAAACTCTGTTGTCATGGTCAAGACAAGTCAAATTTGCAAAGAACTCTTTGCACAGATCAAGATTAACATCATGTTGGCAATAGACAAGTTGTTCTATGCCTAAATGAGTAATCATCTCAATAATGTGAGGCCCCTTCTCCTCAAAGTATCATTTATTGGGATATCGACAGGGTTGAACAAATTCGTTCTCCTCGAATCGCTTTTTGCATTCCAAGCTTCTAAACCTAGACTCTTCTAGGCCTTGGGCACCTGGTCGAGATGACCCCTCACCCCTAGATCGTTTAGACACAGCCCTAATACACCAAACACATGTATGCATACCAACGTGACCCCCCCCCCCCAAAACAGAAGATAGCAACAAAAATCATCATATTAGTGTCAGTACGAAGCCTAAATGCAGAAATAAACCTTAAACATCATACCTTTTTGCTCTTTGCATTTTGAGATTTGGGAATCACGTTGGTTGACTTGAAGAGGAGTTTTCTACTAATCCTAGAGGTAGATCAGAGTTAGGGAAGGCCTTAGGGAAGAGTTTTAGAGCTTAGGAGGGGCTTAGGACACAAGGGGAGTTGAAAGGAGGTGAAAGTCGCCGGGAGAGATCAACCAAAACCCTAGGTTTGGCTCTCCACGGCGCGCCTATTCTTTTATAAACCTTGCGTCCCAGTCGACTGCCCCCAGGGCAGTTGACTGGGCAACACCGTAATTACATTCTATGGGTTTTGCCAGTCGACTGGCTTATAGCCAGTCGACTGGCCTCTGATAATCTGAATTCCAAAATTTCAGCCCGAATTTCAGAAATGCCTAACTAATTCCACAAATTCCCAAAAATTCTGAAATCTTGCGAGGACATTTGTGGATCCTATATTTACTTAGGAAAAATATAATTTCAGTTAAAGTTATCCCAAATCTCGAGATTGGTACAAACTTCAAAATTTCTCTAAAAGGTGTCATGAGACCTTTTGCAAGAGTTCTAATTTTGACCGTGCCTTGATGCTTCTTCTTATATTCATTCATAATCGCTTCATGGCATCAAGTTACATGTTATTTGGGCATTAATACCTACTTGTCTCAATTAACATCCCAATTTCCTCTCTTTCCTTATAACTTCCCCTTTAGTGTGCCAATTTACAAGATTAAGACTGACCTAGGCCTTTAAAACCTCTTGGCACACCCTATAGCCCTTTTTAATCTCCTAGAAGGAAACCGCCTGAGATCCATTGACCATGGAACCCGATTTGGCTTCTAAAGCTCTTCCTAGAGCTCCTGGCCCTAGTTACCTTCCTAGGTAACTCTTCCACAAAGGCAAGACCACACCGGTGCGCCTTGTGTGGTTAAGCTGCTGCCGCGTCTGCACTGCGCAACCAGGGCGCCCCCGCTGTCCCGGGCGCCCCCAGCGCCCAGGGCGCCCCCAGCGCCCAGGGCGCCCCCAGCCACTCTTACGCAGGAGACTTCAGCGCTGCGGATAAGAGTTGGCCGAGTCAACCAGGGCGCCCCTAGCGTCCAGGGCGCCCCCGTCAAGACCTTATCCCGAGGTTCAAGGGATAAGTCGTTGACTGCGCCTTGTGTGGATCTGCTGCCACGTGGGGGGGCGCCCCCGTCAACCAGGGCGCCCCCAGGCACTATAAAAAGGGCCTCGACCCTCCTCTTCAGCACACCGCTTTCATTCAACACATCCAAACTCTCTGACGACCGCGCTCTGCTCCAGGAACTTCCTGACTCAAGTCCGAAGCGCCGTCGACCTCCCGCTGCACCGAAACTCGAGCCTACCACGGGAGTTGGTAAATACAGAAGTGTAATCTTTCTTATTGCAATTTGTATTTCTCTTCTGTACTCATTCTACGCATTATAGAATTGCCCAAAGTAAACGGTCAACGACCGTGGGCCTTGGAGTAGGAGTCGACCCAGGCTCCGAACCAAGTAAAACGACCTTGTTAGCGTTGTGTTGTTTTGTCTCTATTTCCGCCGCGCACTTACTCTTTTTATTTAATCCGAACGATTTGCGACATTCACCCCCCTCTATCGCATCTCTCGATCCAACAAGTGGTATCAGAGCGGGGTTATTCAAAGTTGGTGCAACCACCACTTTGAAAATTATTTTCGAATTTTTTTTCGCTTTATTTTTCAAATAAATAATATCTGTGAGTGTATTTAAATTATCCTTACGCCTTTTTCAATTTTGAATTTTCATCTTTTCACCATTCATTAGAATTGATAAAACAATCAATTTTTGAAAATTTATCATAAATTTTTTTTATTATTATTTTAATATTATTTTGCCTCGAAAATCGTGTAATATTTATTTTGGACTATTTTTCTCTTGCTCCCGCACTACTAATCCAAGACCAAGTCTTGGTACATTTCTATTTTTCTTTTTGTGTGCAAGATTTGTTCTTAATGGCCAATCAAGAATGGAACAGTACCCGTCCACCACTCTTCTCCGGCAAGAACTTCAACTCTTGGAGAAGTCAAATGGAGTCGCTTCTAAAAACCCACATGGACCTATGGCTAATCATCCAAACGGGATTTTCTTTTCCCGTAGAAGATGGAATGTCGATCGCTTGGGAGAAATTGGACGAACCAACTCTGAGGAAGATCGAGACTGATGCTAAGGCAACAGTAATCTTGCAATGTGGTCTAACCAACGAGCAACTCAAGCTAGTCGGTTCATTTGGATGTGCTAGAGAAATCTGGGAAAAACTGATTAACCTTCATCAAGAGATCTCAGATGAAGAAGAAGATCAGGTAAATTATCTTGCCTTTTCGGTCCAAGCACAAACAGCCGAGTCAGAGTCTGAACCAGAATCAAACGACGAACTGACAGAGATGGTAAGTAATTTTAAATGCTTTTCAAAATTAGAAATAAATAATCAAACAGATACTATAATGGTCGAGGAAGGTATAATTGCAGGGAAATCTCCTAAACAACTACCAAAGAAGGAGCTTCAACAAGTACCCGAGTCCGACTCAGACACGGAACCAGAAGATGAATCTAGATCCGAGACAGCAACAATTAAGGGGGAGATTCCCAATAAGGAATCAAAAGGTAAAATTACAAATTTAAATTTTAAAAATCATATAATTTGTTACATATGCAGGGAGAGAGGGCACTACCAAACTAAGTGTCCTACTCGTAAGATTCAAACGATACCACCGACGGCAACAAAGAAACGAGCTCCAAAAGCACGAAAGAACAAGAGTCGCATTCAATGCTTCAAGTGTCAGGAGTTTGGGCATTACAAAGAGGAATGCACAGATAAACGTTACAAAGATCCAGGGAAACCAACCAAAATGGGTAACTGTAATTTACATCCAAATCAACTCTTTACCTTGAATACTGATAGTTTAACTAATCTCCCTTGGTCAAATTTAGATATGGATGCATGCTTAGATAACTTAATGAAATCATGTATATTAGCAAAGTCAAAATTCAAAATGTTAAGACAAGAAAATGAGACTTTGAAAATTAAAATTGATATACAAGAAAAACTGATTAATAATTTTGCAAACTTAGAAAATCCAGAAATTTCTCCTCACTATGACATTATCTGAAGTTTTGTTTTGGCTATTCATAGGACTAGATAGCTTAAGGACTTAACCAATTACTTGAAATTTGAAAACATAGTATTGGGAGGAGGTGAGATGATAGTACGTTGGGGAAACCAACTCTAATAAGATCAAGTCGACTTGGTCTCTTTAGACTGGTGAAACCAGCCGAAGCTACCGATCCAAGACCCAAGCTAGTTAGACCAGAAAATGACCTAATTTAATTTGAAAATGAAATTTCATTAAAAGGCTTTGTCAAGGAAAGGGTGGATGATCCCATAAGGCTACGGCTAAAGAAGGCCTAGTGCCTCGCCAAGACCTGGAAGCCAATTTCTGAAATTCAAATTCAAATTATCTTATGTCAAATTCGAATCTAACACAAATTTCAAATAATTATAGATTCAAACCTGTTTTCAAAAATTCTTTTTCAAAATCACTCTTTTTCAAATTCAAATATGTCTTCGAAGTCAATTATACTTTTTCAAAAATAAACATTTTTTTATTCTTTTTCAAAGTTAAACATTTTTTTAAAATTATTTTTACCTTCAAACCTGTCTCACAAGAACTTTTAAGGCTAACTGTTTGAAAATCCTAGATTGGGTGAGACAGGAAAATTAAGTTCAAATTAAAAATTCTTTTATGTTGTGTTTTCATTCAGAGAATAATTTCAACATAGTCAAACCATGATTAACATGGTTAAACCTTAGTCAACTGAGTCAAACATGGTCAAACCTAGTTAATGCTAAAGACCCTTCAAGCACTTAGATAAAGTTAAGACAAGTCGAATACAAGGGGAGTTCTTTTTAGATTTATTCTCAAAACCTGATGCTCTAAAATTTAGTATCATTTCAGAATAAGGCCTTCAAAATTTACTCAAAATTCTTGGTATATTACTATCTCTTTGAAAAATTATTATCATTTCAAAATATTTCTTTTCAAAAACTGTGTTATTATTATTACTTCAAATTGAGGTGTCAAAAATTTATCTCCTTGACAGTTTCATACTCAGAAGATTATTCAAAATTATTCTTTTGTTTTTAATAAACCCTAAAGACATAGAGGAAGGTCCACTTCATGATCTACTAGGACTCCTAGGATGTGTCAAATTTAGGGGGAGTTTGATTCAAAAGAAGAATTTTTGAAAAAAAAAAATTTTGGTAATTATTTGTTTTGAAATTATTAGATAATTCTTATAATTTAAATCAAACCCTAAAACTCAGAGGAAGATCGCTTGTAGTCAACAATTTCCTAGGACTGGGTCAAGTTTAGGGGGAGATGAAATTAAAAGAATTATTGAACATTTTCAAAATTATATGTTTTCATGCACTGCAAGTTCAAAATCCTTTTGAAAACTTAAATAATTTTTCTGTCAAAATACTATTATTTTACAAAATTCTTGTGGCTTTTGAAATTAATTTTATAATATTTACTTGGGTTGGAGAAAATTTTCCAGGACACTTAGGAAAATGTCCTTGTAGTCAACAAGGTTTCCTAGGATTGTGTCAGACTGGAAAAGAAACCTAGTCAAGTAAAATATTTTGTGTTCAAAATGCATAATTCTTTTCAAAAATTACTTATACTTTTCAAAGTCTAATTCTTTTCAAAAATTACTTATACTTTTCAAAGTCTAAGTCTTTTCAAAATTACTTATATCTTTCAAAGTCTAAATACTTTTTTAAAAAAGTACTTGTGTGTTTCAAATCTTAATTTATTTCAAAAGTACTTAGATTTTTCAAAAATGCATAATATTTATTTCAAAAGTACTTTTGAAGATTCAAAAGCACTTATATCTTCAAAAATACATAATATCTGTCAAAAAGTACTGCTATAATATTTTCAAAAGTATAAATATTTTTCAAGGAAATATTGTTCTAAGTGCGTGAATTTTCTAAAAGATTGGCCTACAAATATAAAATATCTTTTCAATACTTTTCCAAATAAAGTTTTGTTGGTGCAATTTAAAACTTTTTGCTATACTTTCAAGAATTATACTAAGTATTTTTATGCTTTCAAAACTCATAGGCTCTGATACACAAACGCTCTCCTTAAAACTTCTCTCAAAATATTTTTATATTAGACTTGAAAATGGTCTAAAACATAAGGAGAAGAGTTTTACATTAAGGGGGAGAGAAAGGGAATTTTATTTTTAAGCTATTTCAAAATTTTAAGCATTTCTAAGTGGTTCAAAGTTATTTTTAGTGCATGTTTTTCTAAATAAAATTTTCCTTAGTAATCAAAACTTGTCTGAAAAAAAAAGAAAAAAAAGGGGGTTTTTAACAAAGTTTAAGCTTGCTTTTCAAAAGTGTCTATGGATATAAATACTTTTTCTCTTTTTGAAAAATACTTTGTCAAAAACTTATTTTTGGTAGAACTCAAAACTCCCCATTAGAAACCTTACTAACCCATGTATGCTTTTGATATATGTCAAAGGGGGAGGAAAGGTCAAAGTTAAGTATGTTAAGTATTTTATAACACAAGTATTCAGGGTTTTAGGGGGAGTATGAAAAATAAAGAATTTTTTTTCAACTCTACAGTTATGCTTCAGTTATGCTTCACTGTTTACCTTATGCTCTTAACTGTTGTAATTTTTTCCTTAACTTTGAATTGTGTTGCCATAATCAAAAAGGGGGAGATTGTTGGTGCAGGAAGCACCAGATCGAACCTTGTTTTGATATTGGCAAAGGATTCAAAGTTAAGGGTTATTTGTTGTCTAACAATGCTGCTTGAGAGTGCAGGAAACAAAGTCCTAGCGAAGGGCTGCTAGGCACCTGACGATGGGCTGTCAGGAAACCAAGTCCTGGCAAAGGGTGGCTGGGCGAAAACCAAGTCCTAGCGAAGGGATGCTAGGCACCTGACGATGGGCTGTCAAGAAACCAAGTCCTGGCGAAGGGTTGTTGGGCGAAAACCAAGTCCTGGCGAAGGGCTGCTAGGCGAAAACCAAGTCCTGGCGAAGGGCTGCTAGGCGAAAACCAAGACCTGGCGAAGGGCTGCCGGGCAAAAGTCCAACTGGAGGATCCGGTTGGCACCAGGTAAATTCTCCCGAGAGGAGTAGGTGAGGACGCGTTCCCCTTGAGGGAACATTAGGCGTCGGTTCGACCTAGGGCTCCATTTTGGAGACCAAAGTCAGAACCAAGACAGCTGAGGCTGTATAAATTAAATTAAATATTTGCTTTATTGTGTTTTGGACTAACCCTGGATGCAGGACCGAAGGAACGAGTGTCTGCAGCTCAGAGTGCCTCAAAGGAGTGAGGCAACAGCTGACCAGGGCGCCCGGAGTGTCCCGGGCGCCCCCAAGGTGAACACAAAACACAAAGAAAGTAAATGAACCTCGACAGTACATTCTGAGGGCGCCCCCGCTGTCCCGGGCGCCCCCATGGCAAACAAACTGAAGAGTTAAGCTGCTGCCGCGTCTGCACTGCGCAACCAGGGCGCCCCCAGCGCCCAGGGCGCCCCCAGCCACTCTTACGCAGGAGACTTCAGCGCTGCGGATAAGAGTTGGCCGAGTCAACCAGGGCGCCCCCGTCAAGACCTTATCCCGAGGTTCAAGGGATAAGTCGTTGACTGCGCCTTGTGTGGATCTGCTGCCACGTGGGGGGGCGCCCCCGTCAACCAGGGCGCCCCCAGGCACTATAAAAAGGGCCTCGACCCTCCTCTTCAGCACACCGCTTTCATTCAACACATCCAAACTCTCTGACGACCGCGCTCTGCTCCAGGAACTTCCCGACTCAAGTCCGAAGCGCCGTCGACCTCCCGCTGCACCGAAACTCGAGCCTACCCCGGGAGTTGGTAAATACAGAAGTGTAATCTTTCTTATTGCAATTTGTATTTCTCTTCTGTACTCATTCTACGCATTATAGAATTGCCCAAAGTAAACGGTCAACGACCGTGGGCCTTGGAGTAGGAGTCGACCCAGGCTCCGAACCAAGTAAAACGACCTTGTTAGCGTTGTGTTGCTTTGTCTCTATTTCCGCCGCGCACTTACTCTTTTTATTTAATCCGAACGATTTGCGACATTCACCCCCCCTCTATCGCATCTCTCGATCCAACAGTCGTCTCTTGCTCTTGTGAGGATGAGGGTCTCTCCTCCCCCTCAACCCTTGATACTAATTCTTTCTCTTCTTCTCTTGATGAGGTGGATGGTTCCTTACTTTGGTCCTCTTGAACTATTGAACTTACTTCTTTAGATATTTCGACTTCTCGAACTTGTGAGGAGTTTTTGTGAAGTTCTTCCATCTTATTCCACAGTTCGCATGCATTTGAATATTCCCCTACATTACTCAAAACATGGTTAGGCAATATATTGATCAAAATATTTATTACCTTCTCATTGGCCCTAGCTTGCTCTTGTTGTTCACTTGTCCAATATCTAGGGCGAAGCTTTTTGCCGTGCTTGTCCTTGGGGATTTCAAATGGGTCTTCAACAATCATTCTACACCCCCAATCCATCCCGAGCCAATTCTTCATTCTATCTTTCCAATAGTCAAAATTCTCATGCTCATATGATGGTGGTGAGTTGATATTGTCACCCAACTTGTCTTCCATGACCCCTTCTCCTCTAGCAAGTGCTCCCTCGGCGGTTAGTCCGATCAAGAGCGAACCTTGCTCTGATACCAACTGAAGAATCGATGTGGCGTGCAGAGGGGGGGTGAATGCACTTTCGCGGATCGTTTGATCTCTACACAGATGTTAGCGCAGCGGAAATAAATATGTAAAGAAAGTAACAATGCTAACAATACCAGATTTACTTGGTATCCACCCCGGTCGGGTGACTAATCCAAGAATCCGTCGATGGATCACTCCCCGGATAACCTCCGGCTATCTCGTGTCGCTCCTTGTGGGTGGAGAAACCTCGCCACAACACCTTGGACACAATCTGAGAGTACAAGACTACTAACTTGCCCTATCCAAGCAAGTTTCGTCAAGAAACAATAGGAGAAAACGAGCCCCTTTAAATAAGGCTCGAATCTGAAACAGCCGCTACCAGTCGAACTGGTCCCACTCAGATTCGACCGTTACAGCATAACGTTCAAATTCTGGCCAGCTGTTCCAGTTGGCACCAGTCGACTGCCCCTAGGGCAGTCGACTGGCCCGAGACCTAAGCCTAAGATTTCTCTCCGAGTACAAATCTCTCCGCACTCAAACCCTCCCGGCTTAACCCCTGAGTACATGCACTCATACTCAGCCACTCTCAACCTAGTTGACTCTTCACCAGCAGTCTTGACTGTTGCCTTCACGCCCTCTCCATCTTTGGCCCTCGTCCCTCGGATGCGCACGCAAGCCTCCAGCTTGCCTCCATGCCACCCTTCACGTACGCCTCGAAGTCTGCGTCCCTCGGCTCATCATCTCTGCTATCAATGGTCCCTCAGATGCGCACGTAAGCCTCCAGCTTATCTCCATGCCATCCTTCACCTGAAGACGTCAACCAAGTCCATGCGTACCTGTACACCTGCACACTCATGTACACATGTGAGAATAACACAAACCCTAACTTGACTATGTTGCCCACACATCAAAATATCATGATCCTCCAGATCATCTCAGGGCCGATTGCCCCAACATCAATCAAGGAGACTTTGGGGACTCTAGTGAGCTTAATGCACAATAACAAATGTTTGAGGAGATTATGCAACAAATTCTTCAATAGCAACAAATTTTATTACAACAAAGGCAACAAAAGAATGAGTCTACTCTTTAAAACATTGAAAGATACATTGGACAAATAGCTAGTGGAATGAATCAAATACAAGCCCAAAGATCAGGACAATCACCTTCTCAAGCAACTCCTAATCCTAAGGGAAATGTTAGTGCCACAACTTTGAGGAGTGGGGAAGTGGTTTCAAGTTTAAATTCTCAAAGGGCTGATTTTTCTGAAGAAATTCCAGCAACTTATTTTCCATTTCAGAACAGCCCCAAAATGGCTTCTATACCAGTTGATTGTAACCCTAGTTCAAGCCTAAGTCCTTCTATTGATCTTGCAATTTTGATGGAAGAAGAAGAAGAAATCAGTAAAATTAGGGTACCTACAACAGCTATACCTACCGAAATCCCTGCTCAAGAGTCATTTCCGAAAATTTCAGTTCAAGTGGAGGAACCAAGGGTCTCTTTACCCGTCCCACATCACCCCACAGAGGATCCTTCTATCATTAGCATGGGTATTTTAGATGAGGTTGTTGAGGCAGAGTTATTTGCTGAAAAAGTTTCACTTGATATTCAGAGAGGATATTCTAGTTCAGATGAGGCAGAGGAGGTATTAGCTACAGAGGCAGCTGAGTTGGAGGTTGTATCTGATTCATTTGCAGTTGGAGATGATTCTTTAGGTGTAGGGGATTGCACTGAGCCCCAGGGATCACCTATATTGATCGAGATGTCAGGAGATTCAGAGGATAGGTTTGAGAGTGTAGGGGATTGCACTGAGCCCCAGGGACCACCCATACCTATTGAGCAGTCACAGTTAGAATTGAAACCATTGCCAGAACATTTAGAGGATGCTTATTTGCCAGAAAGTGTAGGGACTTGCATGGTGGAAGCAAGGACCCAAGAATCACCTCTTTTAGTTGTATGCCCACCAAAACCTGAGCCTGAGGTGGAGCCTTTACCTGACCAAGAGGAGGTCATAGTTACATTCATTCTTGTGGAACCTTCAGGTATTTTTCAGCACGACAAGGTAAGTATTTCTCCTAATTTTTCTGAAAAACTCATAGAGGTACCAAAGGTTGATTTTATTGGAGGTGATGCATTTCTTGATACATCCTATGTAGAGACTGATTGTGAAAAATTCATAAAGGTACCTAAGGTTGATTTTATTGGATGTGATGCATTTCTTGATAGATCCTATGTAGAGACTGATTGTGAAAAACTCATAGAGGTACCTAAGGTTGATTTTATTGGAGGTGATGCATTTCTTGATACATCCTATGTAGAGACTGATTGTGAAAAATTCATAGAGGTGCCTAAGGTTGATTTTACTGGAGATGCATCCTATGTAGAGACTGATTGTGAAAAATTCATAGAGGTGCCTAAGGTTGATTTTATTAGATGTGATGCATTTCTTGATACATTTTATGTAGAGATTGTTTGTATTTCATTTCTTTCTTACCCTGCATGCGTGCGAGAGGTATTTTCTTTTCATGGTTTTGCAGAAGCTGTAGGCTTTTTGAGTAGGTGCTCCAACTAAATAGCCTCCAACCTCCCGGAAGGACTTCCAAAGAGCAAATAGTGGGAGGAGTTGAGTTTACTTTGATTTGTAGCAATTCACCCCGAGAGTGGATTTTGCACCTTGATCGTCTCCGACCACCGGGACAAACTTAAGCGAAGCTGATGAGAGAGAGAGCAATGCGCTATGATATTAATCACGTGAGGATAGCTCTCTCGACCAACCAAACCACCCCCACTACCTAGATGGTTGCTTCGTGCTTTTTACCCAACTTGAAAGGTGAGTTGTTCCTTCTTACACTCTTATTTCATTGTAAATATCATTTTTATGTTTTCTAGTTATAATTTTTCTTTTACAATGAGTTCTTGCTAATAAATGCTTAGGTAACATAGAATAAATAAAGATTCATTGTAGATACCATTTTATCCCTTTTGGAATTTTATTTCTTGCATGGTTAGGAATAAATGTAGTCATCTAGATTTTCTCTATATCATTTTAGAGTCCTTTGAAAGTGAATTAAATTTGGTTGTTAAAACTTAGGATTTGAGCCAATGGATGAAAATTCTTGGATGTTTGAGTACTACTTAGTTATGGACTCTAGATTGATGATTTGAGATGAATTCTTTCTACCTAGTGAGGATTTGGCCTAATTTTTGTGATACACACATGTGATTGTACTCTAAACTTGCTTAGATTCTTTCAAAGCTATATTTCTATGATTGGACCACATTTATAGAGGTGAATCACTTTGTTTCCTTTCTCATATCATTTTTGCAATATTGTTTGTTGATCTATTCTATATTCCATTTTCCTTCCCTAATTTTCATGTTCATCATAATCTTTTCCATGGACTTGGATACTTTGATGTTTCTTGATGTTACTTTGCCCGACACGGACAAAAGTTTAAGTGTGGGGGAGGATGCAAGCATTCTATCACCAAGGACCAAGTCCAAAAACTCTCCCAAGAACATGAATCTCTTAGGTTGTCTAACAACCCTCCCACTACGACGAAGTACCACCTGTGTATCTTCTGTGACACGCCGATGGTTTGTCCAACTCCATCTCGGTTGTGAGCCTCAACTTATACTCTGCAAGGGATTGATAACATGATCTTCTGTGTGTCACCATACACCATGTTATCTACAATGCAAAGTATCAGACATTATGCATATACTAATATAAATATGCAACAGTGATCTTGTGATTCTCTTTCAAAATGTAGATGTCTATACAAATGGCAAGGCTTTTAGTATACATCCTAACAAACATCAGTCGACTGGTCCACTTAGATTCGAACATTGCAACCCCAACGTTCGAATTCTAGCCGACACCAGTCGACTGCTACATGCAGCAGTCGACTGATCTTTCTATGCTATACATCTGTCGACTGATCCAAGCATCAGTCGACTGCCCATACCCTAGACCTAGGGGTTCAACCTCGAGTACAACCCCTCAGCACTCGTCCTCGCCCGACCAACCTAAACCTAGCCTTCTAGCCTCCTCCATCAGACTTGCGTCCCTCGGATGCCTCCCCATCCTTCACGCCTTGCCTTCTGGAGCTTCCTTCGGCCTCGGTCTTTATTGTCATTTCTTCCTTTGCCAATATGTCACTTGGACTTTTCTCCTTTGCCAAGATCCCACTTGGACTTTTCTTATTGTGCCTGTATCCTACATACTCACATTGCATATCAAATACAACAATAAACCTAACTTAAACCTTTGCCCAAACATCAAAACCTAAAGTACCTAGATTGCTCTAACAATCTCCCCTTTTTTGATGTTTGGCAACCCGTTTAAGTTAGGGAAACAACAACAAAGCAAATAATTCATGGAACCTAACCTTAGGCTCCCCCTTTACCTAAACTCTCTCTTGAGTAGGTTTTCCTTGCAAAGGTACTTCTCCCCCTTTGCCAACAAATGCTCCCCTTCACCTAAGCTCCCCCTTGAGCTTGAATTTCTTGCAAAGGTGTGTTGGTTTCCCACTTAAACCCAACACTTCTCCTCCTTTACCACACATCAAAAAGAACTCAAATAATATCCCAATTTTTGGATTCATTAACCTCTAATGATCATAAATAAAGTGTATTAACCCCCATAAGATTATACACTTGTTTTATATCATTTGGACATTTTTTTGACTGTTGAAAAATAATTTCAGCCTGTATCAGTCAACTGAGACAGTTACCAGTCGACTGATCCCCATCAAAAAATCATACAGTAGCTAGTCTCTCTCTAAAAACACTGTTACCAGTCGACTGCCCCCTGCACCAGTCTACTGGTACCCCTGAAACTGCATTTTCAACATTTCTGACCCAATTTCAGAAATGCACCAGAAATTTCACAAATTCCAAAAATTCTCAAATTTTGTGGAGAGGTTTATGGTACCCGTGTCTACTTGGAAAAAATACATTCAAAAATATATCTATCACCAATCCCAAGCTTGACACAAAATTCAAAACTATTTAAATGGTTCAATTGAATCTTGACCTAAAGTCCTAGTTTTGATCTCCTCTTGATGTATCTGCCCATACCAAATCACAATGCATCCCTAGCTTTGTTTATATGGAATCTACACATCAAAATCTAATTTTCATGCAATATGACCCCAATGTCATATTTTCATGCATGAATCATACACTTATTGTGCCAAAACCTAAGGATTGAGACTCAAATCCGTCTCCAAACCTTTTGGCACACTCCATAGTCTATCTAGACTTCCAGGAGAAATTCTCCCGAGATCCATTTACCATGGATCCCAACTTGACTCTTTGAGCTCCCCCTTGAGCTCTTAACCTTAGCCACCTCCATAGGTGACTCTCCTACAATTACGAGGTTGCACCGGTGTACCTCCGGTGACTCTTGGCCTACATTCTTAACTTCCCTAACCTTGGACATCTTGTCATTGGTTAAATTCTTCTTTTCCTTAACTTTAAATGGCTTATTCTTGCCATTTTTTAATCTTCCATCCTTGGCATAATTATATGCTACCCTAGCATATTTTCTTCCATTTGCCTTGGATTCACCCAATTTGACATTTTTGGGGTTTTGAACACCCAAGCACATGTCAAGTCCCTTAGGTCCAATAATGAACATATCTATGACTCTTTCCATTTCTTCATGTCTTGCCCTCAAGACTTGATTTTTCAACTCTAGAGCTCTAACCCTAGAGTCAACATGTCCACCTTGACATTCCTAGACCTACCCATCTTTCTAGGCATATGTCTCCCCTTCTTAGGATTTATGCCTTGATCATTAACCACCTTCCTTCCCTTATGCATGATAGTTTGGGTCTTTCTTGGTCTAGCCTTGGTTAATGATTTCCTAAAATTATCTACCTTGTTAACCATATTCCTATGATTATACCTAAATCTATGATTATTCCTAACAAGCATATAAGAATTGGAAATTGGATTTAGTTTTAAATAAGGGATTACCTTTCCTTTTACCTTTGAAGCTTCCCCTTGACTTGAGCTCCTCTTCATTTCCAATTTCTTCAAGTGCGCCAATTTCTTGATTTCTCTTTTCTTTAGGCACTTGGTGTGGTAGTGTCCACGCTCACCACACGTGAAGCAAATTATATGCTTCTTCTCATTCTTTTTCCAACAACTCATGTTGGATTTCGAAGAAATTGACTTGAGTTTAGGGTTTAGCTCCTTTTTCTTACCCAATGGACACTTGTCCTTGTAGTGTCCCTTTTGATTGCACCCAAAGCAAATTATGTGATCCTTTGACTTTGCTTTGGTGGAGGTGGAGACTTCTTCTTGCTCCGGTATTGAGGATGGTCTTTCCTCCCCCTCAATCCTTGACGTGGAGACTTCTTGATAAATCTGAAACTTTGGTGTGCTTTAGAAAATTTTCTAGAAAAAGATCCTAAGATTTCCGAACTGTTAGACGAAGTTTAGGGGAGTTAGTGACTCAAATCTCATAAATTAAGGGTGGAATTGAGAAAGATGAAATAATGGGCTAAACTGTAAAATACCAACATAAAAGGGGATGTTAGGGTTCGGAGTTTTCGGCCGCTCCACACCTCGCCGCTCGATCAAACCACCCCTGCCGTCACCTCCACCTGAACTTTTTCTTCCTTTCATCTCACTCGACTCCGGTGACTAGCTCTGTCACACTCACTTCCCCACAGGCTGATTGTTGGGGAATCGAGCGGGACAGCTATCAACCCGAACCCTTCTGCGTCGGAGCTCAGTTTCGGTGGCCGTATCACGGTGGAAGTCGGCAACCTAACTCATCCCCTCTTTTGGCTTGGATCGGATCGGAGAAGGTACCCCTCGTCGTCGTGCCTAGCCTAGGTCTCAACCTCTCTATCGATCGGAGGCAACGGGATTGGGAAGAAGATTCTCGCGTGTTCCATCGCCTGACCTACTGGACGTGGGCAGTGGAGCTTCGGCGAAGCTATCAGAGGTAAGAAGCTCGCTAGATTAACCAAAGTAGCTGGGTTTCAATCTGAGTATGCTTCCTTGCATTGTTTCTGCCACGAAGCTGAAGAAGTAGAGTTGAGGAGTCAAGCCCGACATTGATTCTTGTGTGTGGTGGCAGGACCAATTTGATATTGGAGTTGGGTTTCATTTCTTCCTCCCTGCCTCAACTTACTGTGTGGTTCCGCTTTGGGAGTTGAGGGAGATTTCAGCCGTGAGCCTAAGGATTTCCTGCTGTGTAAGGTGATCTCTAAACTCCTGCTCAATTCTGTTTGTTCTGTTGTTTCTTCCATTCTGAGCTACGGTGTGTTTGAGGTTTAAGATGCGTTAATTGA
Source organism: Boesenbergia rotunda (assembly GCA_024364735.1). Lineage (NCBI taxonomy): Eukaryota > Viridiplantae > Streptophyta > Magnoliopsida > Zingiberales > Zingiberaceae > Boesenbergia > Boesenbergia rotunda. The sequence continues at coordinate 132,989 of JAGFNQ010002090.1, read as the reverse complement.
TGTCTTAATCCGGCCTTTGTTGTTGCCATTTGATATTGGCTGTGAGGGGATTATCTTTCTTTTGGAATAGGCAACCGAATGGTAAGTCCTGTGTTGGATTATTAGGACTATAGAGTGCTCTAGCATCAAGTTACAATGGGAATGGCAGATAAACCTGCTTAGCTTAGTTTAAGTAACTTTGTATTAGGGTCTTGTAATGTTTGTCGCATGACCCCTTGAAAGGCTTGTGATCATGGTTAAGATTGGGTTTAGTATGAAACATAACCCTAATAACCTACGTGCGGTGAATTCGAATTTAGGATTTGACCTAATGTTAATTACGCAGAGTAATTAGAAATATTTCATTTAATTAAAGGTAATTAAATGGAAACGGACGGATTAGGTTAACCCTAGAATGGATTAGAAATTAATTAGCTAGTTACTATTCTTGTAATAGCTAATTAAATCTGTCCTTGATACAGGGACTTGATTGGATTTTTATTGCTGATATTGGCGGGTGGTTCTATCTTGTTTGATACAGACTTCTACTCTTGGAGGCGGGTACCCTTTGACTTATCTCTTTTGATATTGTCATGTTGTTATGCATAGACTGTTATAGATAGCAGTAAGATTATACGCTATCCTGGTTTATTATGCTGTTCTGGATACTTGTTGTTTATCCTTGAGTTATTATGCTGTTAGTTCCTTACAGTCTCAGGTATTGTCATATCTATATGTATGCTTAGAGATCGTGATGTATCTCCTGCATTTGACCTTGAGAGATCTGTAGTTTTCGGCCAGTATACCTTGTAGGTTACTTGTATTTCCTGTTATAGGATTTCAGACTGAGACCTAGTATACTGAGGACTTGGGGAGGGAGGTATGTGTATCTATCATACACCATCCTTGCATTGTTGCATGCCGGCGATCAGTGACTCCCTTGTGGTTGAGCCTATCGTCTTCCGGTACATGATATGCGCACACGGCCACTCATGGGTTAGTGGATACCGAAGGATGTGCGCATTTGCCCTGTATTGCTCCGTTCGGCCACTATTTGGAGGGTGAGCGCGGGCGTGGTAGCAGCCAGGGATCCCTTCTCGTACTGAGCCACAAGTAGATAAGAGCTTGACTCCCCCATTGCTTGGGGTAGGAGCGTGGTCTCCGCCAGCATCCTGTCCACCCGGTCACTTAGGAGCAGTGAAGGCAGGGGTTCGTATAGGTTGTCACAGCTCTACCCACGCGGACGTCATGGATGATGATCCTGACTGGGACTAGGGGTGACACATGTCATTGCACCATGTGCATATTTTGCATCGTGCATTGTTTGCTGCACTTGATTTCTGCACTTGTTTGACATGCATATTCTGGAGACTTGTTATCTGAGATTATATGTCTATTGGTATTCCATTGATATTTCTTACCCTCTATACTGGTTAGATGGATGCAGGTATGTATTTACTTCGGTATGTTCAGTACTAGTCTTTCCCTACTGTTGATATGAGACTGTATTAGCTGAACTCTTATTGTTAGTATAACTTTCTATGCATATCTGTTGGGTATTCGCTGAGTTATGGACTCACCCCATTGCCATATATTTTTATTTCAGGGTGATGCCTGCCAGGAGAGCCCTATCCGCCAGTCCCCAGCTCGAGAGGAGCTTTGCTTTGTTTTAGTTTGTGTTGATTTACGGTTATGGACCCTATGTTATATACTTTGCTTTCGTTGCCATGTTTCGAACATGTATTCATGTTTTATTCGATGGTATTGTACTTTTGAGTCCTATGTTGGACTTCGTGGGGTTTTGGCTTTGTTCCTGCCCCCTGGCAGCTCAGGTGAGTTCGTTCTTTGGTTTTACGACGGTTATAGATATATATATGTTGTTTCTGCATGTATTTGAGGCCTGAGGCCATTTAACTGCGTGGTTGTGTTATTTGTATCTGTATGTTTGTGTAAATTATCCGCCGGACATGGGATCAGCAGCTCCAGGGTCTCGGGGCGTGACAATTTAATTTTGGTATCAGAGCGAGGTTTTTCGGATACCTTCAGGACTTGTGGATTTTCGACGTTTATCTTATACCAATTTATTTTTGGTATCAGAGCTTAAGTTTTGCGATCCTTGTTTTTCGGATTCGGGTTTTACGAAAATCTGATACCAACTTATTTTTGGTATCAAGCCCAGGATGCGGGATACCATCGAGTCGTGTTTTCTCGGAATTGAAATCTGACACTGAACTAGTAGGTGTCGGAGCTCGGGTCTGATGTTATTCATCCGAGTACATTACGGATCTTTAAGGTCGTGGTTGTGATACGACGACAATTTGGGACTTGGCAGCGACGGGACATCTCCAAGCAGCAAATAGGTAATTTAAGGTTAGCCTCTTGGTTTGGGTTATAATACTCGTTAACAATTTAACAGGTATGACGCGAGATGCTCATATTCTTGCATCGAGACGTGGTCGGGGGCGGCCACGTAAGGGGACTGTAGAGCCTCCGGCTGTAGAGCCATCTGAGAGGACAACTGATAGAGAGCCTGATAGTCGAGGTCAGACTTCACAGGACATGCAGAGGGGTCAGGGTTCCCCGACTCAGAGGGTCCCTACTCCATTCCCATCAGCAGTTCCTACTGCCCCTCCTGCTGTGTCTACTCCGGTAGTATTCACTGTGTCCGCGGCTGTACCACTGCCGACACCTTCAGTACCGGTAGGATCTGCATCGATGTTCCCTGTAGTTCCATCAGAGACACCCATTTCGACGCATCCCGCAGTTACCACGGTGGTACCTGCCCCGGCTATTCCCCCTGTTCCATCGGAGGTGCCTGTACTTGCCCCGATGCATTCTACAGTTCCACCAGCAGCACCGGGTCTATATTATCAGACTACGCCATTAGCAGTACCAGCACCATCGTATGCTACTGCACCCCCGACGATGACTACTGCAGCGTATCCCCCTACTCGGACTACGATGCAGGCCCCGGTGCTCCCTTCAGTTCCACCGGCATTTGTTGCCCCCGGACCTTCTACTATACCTATGGTACCACCTGGGGTGTCCACCCCGATCATGCCTACGGCTCCTTCTATGATTCCTGCACCGGGATGTTCCACCGTGCCCCCTGCGGTACTTGCTCTTACCGACGACGTTAGAGATCGAGCCCGGATTCCGATGTTGGCGGCGTCCGTAAAGGGCCAATTCACTTTATTCCAGGGAGGACCGGATCCAGCTGCGGCCCGAGAGTGGATCAGGACACTTGAGAGTACATTTCGTTATCTGACGTGTTCGGAATGGGAGAAGGCTGAGTTGGCTATTTATCACCTGCGAGATCAGGCGTATGCTTGGTGGACTACGCAGCAGACCGTCATTAGCGAGGAGTACGTCACCTGGGACACATTCCGGGAGGCATTTGAGGCGAGGTACCTTCCAGTAGCGTTCCGCATGGCTAGACGACAGGATTTCATGTTTCTCAAGCAGGGAGACTTATCAGTACTGGAGTATGAGGCGGAGTTTACCCGCCTATCAGAGTACTGCCCTCACTTGGTTGCAAACGACATGGAGAGAATGACTCAGTTTCATCAGGGTTTAGCGGCATACATTCAGACTCGTATGTCAGGATTTGTCCCGACCTCCTACCGAGAGGCATTAGAGCGAGCGCTCATTATTGAGATGACTCAGCACAGACTGTTTGGGGGGTAAGAAGAAAGGGAAGCAGACTGTATCGGACTCAGCTCAGACTCAGCAACCGCAGACTACTAGACAGAAGCGCGGCAGCCAGGGTCAGTTCGCTCAGGGCACCTCTGACGCATCATCCAGGCCCCAGAAGTCAGGGCGTTCTTCGGCAGGATCCTTTCTATCTCCTCAACAGAATCAGGAGAGATCCACTGAGGGATCATACTGTGTACAGTGTGGTTCTCGAGAGCATATTAGGGCGGATTGCCCACTTGAGCATTCTGTTTGCTACTATTGTAAGCTACCAGGGCATATAAGGCGAGATTGTGTGCTGAAAGCACAGCATAAGGGTACGAGAGCTACTGGACAGAGCGGGCAGATGAGTCAGTCAGAACATCATAGGGGAGGGTATAGGACACAGTCTTCTTTCCGTCAGCCACAGTCCGCCCCTCCAGCACGTGCCTACTGTATGCCAGGATATGAGGCTTGCTACACCTCAGCTGTATCGCCGAGTTCAGCATTAGGATCTCAGCAGCAGTGTATTCCTCCGCATCAGGATTATCCACCGTATTAGCCGCAGTCTCAGCTGCAATATCAGCCACTGCCACAGCCGCAGCAGTACCTGGCAGTGCCACAGCCGCAGCAGTACCTGGCAGTGCCACAGCCACAGCAGTACCCGGCAGTACCACACCCACCGTCGGAGACGGGACGAGCGTATGCGACCACCAGAGAGGAGGCACCGCAGAACCAAGGAGCGACTTTTCGCGGTATGATGTTCGTTTATTTACTTGTCACTTAAGATAGAGATAATTGGAATCAGTACCTTTTTATGCTTATTACGGATACTTATAGATGGGGTCTAGGGTGGCCCTACGGGTTGGAGAGATGTTGGTTACTAATTAATGGTCCGGGGAGACCACTGGTTTCAGTAGGACGTTATCCTACCCGGAAACTTATGGTTAGTTTCCCGTATGGTAGTTTTACGATTTAGGGGTTAGTATATATGATGGGATTTCGTTCAGCATATTACTATCTATATGTTGTTAGTACCTGCTGTGGGTGATAAACGAAAATTTGGGAGGATCATCTGCATCTTGTCGAGTTCTCCTACAACAATAGTTATCATGCGGCTATCTAGATGGCACCGTATGAGGCGTTGTATGGTAGGCCTTGTCGGACGCCCACCCTCTGGGAGGAGGTTGGGGAATCTCAGCTGTTAGGACCTCAGAGAGCTCAGCTTGAGGCGGAGTTGGTCCGTACTATTTAGACGACGGATGTCCGAGGCACAGGATCGACAGAAGAGTTATGCGGATCGGAGATGGAGACCTCTGGAGTTCTCTATTAGCGACCATGTGTTCCTTCGTGTTTCACCCACGAAAGGGGTGAAGAGATTCGGTCTTCGAGGTAAGCTTGCTCCGCGTTACATCGGTCCGTTCCAGATTCTGGAGAGGGTGGGAGCAGTTGCTTATCGTTTGGCTCTTCCACCATCTATTACCGGTGTACACGATGTATTTCACGTATCCAGGCTGAGGAAATACATACCAGACCCTTCACACGTGTTGTCGGATGTCTCAGTTCCACTCTAGCCTGACGCGACTTACGAGGAGATACCTGTACGGATTTTGGGTCACCGGGAGAGTCAATTGCGGAACAAGACAATCCGGCTGATTAAAGTCGAATGGCAGCATCACTCAGATGAGGATGCTACCTGGGAGCTAGAGGATGTCATCCGAGCTCGCTACCCTTACCTATTCACTTGAGGTATGTATGGTTAGTTATTGTTCAGTATTTATATCAGCATACTTCTTAGTAGTGTTTACTATAGTGAATACCGAAATTTGGGGACCAAATTTTTATTAGTGGGGGAGGATGTTAAATCCGAAACTTTGGTGTGCTTTGGAAAATTTTCTAGAAAAAGATCCTAAGATTTCCGAACTGTTAGACGAAGTTTAGGTGAGTTAGTGACTCAAATCTCATAAATTAAGGGTGGAATTGAGAAAGATGAAATAATGGGCTAAACTGTAAAATACCAACTTAAAAGGGAATGTTAGGGTTCGGAGTTTTCGGCCGCTCCACACCTCGCCGCTCGATCAAACCACCCCTGCCGTCACTTCCACCTGAACTTTTTCTTCCTTTCATCTCACTCGACTCCGGTGACCAGCTCCGTCACACTCACTTCCCACAGGCTGATTGTTGGGGAATCGAGCGGGGCAGCTATCAACCCGAACCCTTCTGCGTCGGAGCTCAGTTTCGGTGGTCGTATCACGGTGGAAGTCGGCAACCTAACTCGTCCCCTCTTTTGGCTTGGATCGGATCGGAGAAGGTACCCCTCGTCGTCGTGCCTAGCCTAGGTCTCAGCCTCTCTATCGATCGGAGGCAACGAGATTGGGAAGAAGATTCTCGCATGTTCCATCGCCTGACCTACTGGACGTGGGCAGTGGAGCTTCGGCGAAGCTATCAGAGGTAAGAAGCTCGCTAGATTAACCAAAGTAGCTGGGTTTCAATCTGAGTGTGCTTCCTTGCATTGTTTCTGCCACGAAGCTGAAGAAGTAGAGTTGAGGAGTCAAGCCCGACATTGATTCTTGTGTGTGGTGGCAGGACTAATTCGATATTGGAGTTGGGTTTCATTTCTTCCTCCCTGCCTTAACTTATTGTGTGGTTCCGCTTTGGGAGTTGAGGGAGATTTCAACCATGAGCCTAAGGATTTCCTGCTGTGTAAGGTGATCTCTAAACTCCTGCTCAATTATGTTTGTTCTGTTGTTTCTTCCATTCTGAGCTACGGTGTGTTTGAGGTTTAAGATGCGTTAATTGATGTCTTGATCCGGCCTTTGTTGTTGCCATTTGATATTGGCTGTGAGGGGATTATCTTTCTTTTGGAATAGGCAACCTAATGGTAAGTCCTGTGTTGGATTATTAGGACTATAGAGTGCTCTAGCATCAAGTTACAATGGGAATGGCAGATAAACCTGCTTAGCTTAGTTTAAGTAACTTTGTATTAGGGTCTTGTAATGTTTGTCGCATGACCCCTTGAAAGGCTTGTGATCATGGTTAAGATTGGGTTTAGTATGAAACATAACCCTAATAACCTACGTGAGGTGAATTCGAATTTAGGATTTGACCTAATGTTAATTACGCGGAGTAATTAGAAACATTTCATTTAATTAAAGGTAATTAAATGGAAACGGACGGATTAGGTTAACCCTAGAATGGATTAGGAATTAATTAGCTAGTTGCTATTCTTGTAATAGCTAATTAAATCTGTCCTTGATACAAGGACTTGATTGGATTTTTATTGCTGATATTGGCGGGTGGTTCTATCTTGTTTGATACGGACTTCTACTCTTGGAGGCGGGTACCCTTTGACTTATCTCTTTTGATATTGTCATGTTATTATGCATAGACTGTTATAAATAGCAGTAAGATTATACGCTATCCTGGTTTATTATGCTGTTCTGGATACTTGTTGTTTATCCTTGAGTTATTATGCTGTTAGTTCCTTACAGTCTCAGGTATTGTCATATCTATATGTATGCTTAGAGATCGTGATGTATCTCCTGCATTTGACCTTGAGAGATCTGTAGTTTTCGGCCAGTATACCTTGTAGGTTGCTTGTATTTCATGTTATAGGATTTCAGACTGAGACCTAGTATACTGAGGACTTGGGGAGGGAGGTATGTGTATCTATCATACACCATCCTTGCATTGTTGCATGCCGGCGATCAGTGACTCCCTTGTGGTTGAGCCTATCGTCTTCCGGTACATGATATGCGCACACGGCCACTCATGGGTTAGTGGATACCGTAGGATGTGCGCATTTGCCCTGTATTGCTCCGTTCGGCCACTATTTGGAGGGTGAGCGCGGGCGTGGTAGCAGCCAGGGATCCCTTCTCGTACTGAGCCACGAGGAGATGAGAGCTTGACTCCCCCATTGCTTGGGGTAGGAGCGTGGTCTCCGCCAGCATCCTGTCCACCCGGTCACTTAGGAGCAGTTATGGCAGGGTTCGTACAGGTTGTCACAGCTCTACCCACGCGGACGTCATGGACGATGATCCTGACTGGGACTAGGGGGTGACACATGTCATTGCACCATGTGCATATTTTGCATCGTGCATTGTTTGCTGCACTTGATTTCTGCACTTGTTTGACATGCATATTCTGGAGACTTGTTATCTGAGATTATATGTCTATTGGTATTCCATTGGTATTTCTTACCCTCTATACAGGTTAGATGGATGCAGGTATGTATCTACTTCGGTATGTTCAGTACTAGTCTTTCCCTACTGTTGATATGAGACTGTATTAGCTGAACTCTTATTGTTAGTATAACTTTCTATGCATATCTGTTGGGTATTCGCTGAGTTATGGACTCACCCCGTTGCCATATATTTTTATTTCAGGGTGATGCCTGTCAGGAGAGCCCTAGCCGCCAGTCCCCAGCTCGAGAGGAGCTTTGCTTTGTTTTAGTTTGTGTTGATTTACGATTATGGACCCTATGTTATATACTTTGCTTCCGTTGCCATGTTTCGAACATGTATTCATGTTTTATTCAATAGTATTGTACTTTTGAGTCCTATGTTGGACTTCGTGGGGTTTTGGCTTTGTTCCTGCCCCCTGGCAGCTCAGGTGAGTTCGTTCTTTGGTTTTACGACGGTTATAGATATATATCTGTTGTTTCTGCTTGTATTTGAGGCCTGAGGCCATTTAACTGCGTGGTTGTGTTATTTGTATCTGTGTGCTTGTGTAAATTGTCCGCCGGACATGGGAGGTGCTGTCCGATTTTCTATTGGATCAGCAGCTCCAGGGTCTCGGGGCGTGACACTTCTTCTATTTCTTCCTCACTTGAGGATGTGGACGATTCCACTTCCTCCTCCTCTTCGGATGTTGAACTTGATTCAACTTTCGATTGGTCTTTCTCCTTCTCTTGGACCAATGACCCCTTTTCTTTGGGCTCCTCTTCTCCTTGTCCTTGTGTCGAATTTTCATGTAGAGCTATCACCTTTCTCTATAGCTCATATGTATTTTTGTAATCACCTACACGTGACACAATATGAGAAGGTACTAAATTTAAGATAATTTGCGTTACCTCCTTATCCAACTCCGCTTCCTCTATTTGATCCTTGGTCCAATATCGAGGTCGTAGATGTTTTACCTTCTTGTCCGTTGGAGCTTTGAATGGAACCTTCAATGCGGTCCAATGGTCCCAATCCATTTGGAACCATGTCTCCAACCGTTTCCTCTAATAATCGAAGTCATCTCGATCGTATGGAGGTGAGATTCGAGTATCCCATCCAAGCGGACCTTCCGAATCCATCTTCCTCTAGAACCTTTGCTCTTTTGGCGGTTATTCCAACAAGAGCGACCCCAGCTCTGATACCACTTGTTGGGATCGATGCGTACGACTAGTGGGGGTGAATAGTCGATCACCAACTTGATTTGTCAATTTCTTCCTACACGTGTTAGTGCACAACGGAATACAAAATAAACTAAATCTAACACAAAGGAAGACAAACTGATTTAATGTGGTTCGGAGATAAAGCTCCTACTCCACGGCTGTCCGTAAGGTGGATGATCCCGATCCGTCGGTGGATGACTCCCCGGAAAGCCTCCGGCTAGCTCGCGTCGTTCCTTGTGGGTAGAGAAACCTCACCATAAACTCCCGACAACACCTGAGCACTTGGAGACTACTAATAAGCTTTACACAAGCTTATTTCGTCAACATCTACCCAGCCAAACCGAGCTCTCTTAAATAGTGCTCGACACTGTTCCTGCCGTTACCAGTCGACTGGTGCCAACACCAGTCGACTGGTCCACTTAGATTCGAACGTTGCAGCCCCAACATTCGAATTCCAGCCGACATCAGTCGACTGCTACATGCAACAATCGACTGATCTTTCTGTGTCATACATCAGTCGACTAATCCAAACATCAGTCGACTCCCCATACCCTAGACCTAGGGGTTTTAACCCCGAGTACAGTACCACAGTACTCATCCTCGCCCGACCGACCTAGACTTAGCCTTGTAGCCTCCTTCATCAGCTTGCATCCCTCGGATGCCTCCCGATCCTTCACGCCTTGCCTTCTAGAGCTTCCTTCGGCCTCGGTCTTTGTTGTCGGGTCTTCCTTTGCCAAGATGCCACTTGGACTTTTCTCCTTTACCAAGATCCCACTTGGACTTTCTTTATTGTACCTGTATCCTGCATACTCACAATGCATATCAAATACAACAATAAACCTAACTTAAATCTTTGTCCAAACATCAAAACCCAAGGTACCTAGATTGCTCCAACAAGCACGAATGCCCGATTCTTAGAGGAAGACTATGTAATGAACCGCAAGCCCATGAGTAGGATTATTCTTGAAGAATTAAGAGGGGAAATTCCAACCTTAGTACCAACGGTACAAAAGGATATACCACAAGTCACTGCACTGCGTGTCACACTGGATACATAGGTGGTACTTCGTAGTAGTGGGAGGGTTGCTAGACAACCTGAGAAATTCATGTTCTTAGGAGAGTCTTCAGACTTGGTCCCTGGCGAACATGAACCTGATCCTTGGACCTATGAGTAGGCACTCCAAGATAAAGATGCGATATCTTGGCAAAGGGCGATAAATTCTGAGATAGAATCTATGGATTCTAATCATGTCTGGGAGCTAGTAGAACTACCCAATGGTGTAAAAGCCATTGGATGCAAGTGAATCTACAAGAGAAAGAGAGGATCAGATGGAAAAGTTGAGAACTTCAAAGCAAGGCTTGTTGCAAAAGGGTATACTTAGAAAGAGGGTATCGATTATGAGGAGACCTTTTCGCCGGTAGTCATGCTTAAGGCTATCCGGATTCTCTTATCTATTGCCGCCCATATGGATTATGAGGTATGACACATGGATGTCAAGATAGCTTTCCTTAACGAAAGTCTTGAGGAAACCATCTACATGAAGCTACCAGAGGGATTCATTGCGAAGGGCAAAGAGCATCTTGTGTGTAAGTTTAATCGGTCCATTTATGGATTGAAGCAAGCTTCACGATCTTGGAACATCCGCTTTGATGAGGTAATCCAGTCATATAGATTTATTCAAAGTCCGGATGAGTCTTGTGTATACAAGAGATGTGACGGAAACGTAGTGGTATATCTTATACTATACGTAGATGGTATTTTGCTCATTGGCAACAATATCATAGTGTTATCAAACGTAAGGGTATGATTGTCCAAATAGTTTGATATGAAGGACTTGGGAGAAGCAGAGCACATCCTTGGGATCAAGGTTATAAGGGATCGCCAGAAAAGGATGGTGTGCTTATCTCAAGCTTCATACATAGACATTGTCCTAGCTCGTTCTAGCATGGAAAACTACAAGAAAGGTTTTCTACCTTTCAGGCATGGAGTTTCTCTATCTAAAGAGATGTGTCCTAAAACATCAAAGAAGATAGAGGAGATGAAGGCGGCTCCTTATGCTTCAGCTGTAGGAAGCCTCATATATGCTATGCTATGTACGAAACCGGATATCTTCTTTGCTGTGAGCATGGTTAGCAGTTATCAAAGTAATCCAGGCCAGTGACATTGGACTACGGTAAAGCATATATTGAAGTACCTGAGAAAGACTAGGGATTATATGCTAGTTTACCAGGTAGATCAATTACTCCCTGTGGGTTATACGGATTCAGACTTCCAATCAGATAGAAACAAAAGTATGTCTACCTCGGGGTATGTGTTTACTTTAAGAGGTGGAGCCATAGTATGGAGGAGTGTCAAGCAGAAATACGTGGCGGACTCCACAATGGAAGCTGAGTATGTGGCAGCCTCTGAGGCGACCAAGGAAGTTGTATGGCTCAGGAACTTCATGATGGACTTGGATGTGATTCCTGGTTTGCCCAGAGCTATCACAATTTATTCTAATAATAGTGGTGCAGTTGCAAACTCGAAGGAACCACGAGCCCATAAGACGAGTAAACACATAGAGCGCAAATACCACCTCATACGAGAGATTGTAAAGCGAGGAGAAGTTGTTGTCGCCAAGATTGCATCAGAGGACAACCTGACGGATCCTTTCACTAAGGCCCTTCCGGCGAGAGCTTTTGATAGACATGTGTAGAATATGGGAGTCAGATGTATCGCATTGTGAGGACAATATAGTCTTTTATTATAAGTGGGAGATTGTTAGGATGTATACTAAAAGCTTTGCTTTTATATAGACATCTACATTTTGAAAGAGAATCACAAGATCACTGTTTGCATATTTATATTAGTATGTGCATATTGTCTGATACTTTATATTGTAGATAACATGGTGTGTGGTGTCGCACTGAAGATCATGTTATCAGTTCCTTGTAGAGTATAAGTAGAGGCTCACAACCTAAATGGATTTAGACAAACCATCGGGATGGTTGTAGTGTAATTTGATATTGGTTTATCTTGACAATAGAATTACACTAGTGCACTTTGTGTGCATTGAGTAGGACCGACATAAAGGTGATTCAATTTATACTGACTCTATAATTGAATCAGACCTCAGTTATTATGGAGTACATGCTCTTAATCCCGATATAATAACGGACACATGTACTTAATATTTATTTCTTTGATTTACCAATGGGCGAGATTTATTTGTTAAATCGATAGACCCGATAAGTTGAGAAATAATATTATTTACATGGTGTGTCATTGATTATAGAAGGAAACTGTGTCCTGGTGAGTCGGGTTCATGTTATGCCCTTGAGAAGCTCATAAAGTTCATCATATTAAATCCTACAGGTGGACTTGCTCCGACATGATGATAAGGTTGAGTGATACTACTTAAGGAATTAAATGTTAATTAATTAAATTGTTAGTAATTTAATTAATTAACGGACATTCAATATCTTAAACACGGGGAGATATTTGTACTCATAATAGGTGGAACTCATATTTAAATATGGGGGTTGGTGAGGTAGATCAATGAGAATCCTTTAGTGGAATGAATCTTCATTAATGGATCAAACCTTGATCCATTAGGTGGCCAAGACTCAACTCCTCCTCATGGTCCCTATTGTAGCCCTATATATACCCATGAAGTCATGAGACCAAGGCATCCAATTGATCATCCTACCCTAAGTCTCTCCTCTCTCCCTTCTCTCTCCTAGGGCACGCCGGCGGTGAGACAAGGAGAAAGAAAAACTCTTCCTCCTCTTCTCCTTCTCCTCCCTTCTTTCTTTCCACTTGGTGGTCGGCGATCACATAGACAAGGAGGAGATCTTCTCCTCCTTTTGTGACGCACGAGAAGAAGAAGGGAAAGGGAAGAAGTCGGCGGGTAAGGAGGATCTTCTTCCTTGGGGTGCTTGGCGCCAAGAGTTTGGAAGAAAGGGAGGGTGCCGGCATCAGTATGAGGAGAAGAGCGCAGGTAGTGCCGGATTCATCTGTGCGACGAGAAGGGCGCCGGCAGTGCCGGCTTCTTCTGTGCGCGGAGAAGGGCAGTGGCTGGCGTCGGCTTCATCCGTACGTGGAGGAGGGACCTAGGGTACTAGATGCGGACTGTGGAGGAGTTGCTTTCGAACTTTGTCTTGATGCAACTCACAGTTCGGGCGCCGGTAATGGAGGAGAAGAATAGTAAGGTTTTGTGATCGTATTATCTCCTAGGAGCGGTCGACGGCACCCTTTGGTTAGGGATTGGTTGGCGCAAGGAGATGGGATCAACTTGGTGGCCACAGGTCTTGGTAGATCGTCGCCCACACGACGTCCAAGAGGGGAGGGTCATACGGTAGAAGATCGTAAGGTAACGGAAGGTATATTCTTCCCTGGCTCCTTATGTTCTTATTTTGTGTCTTACTTATTTGCCTCGTCATTTTATGTTTGTTATTTAATTATTTTGATT
>JAGFNQ010002090.1:0-119318 GCA_024364735.1 Boesenbergia rotunda | reverse complement strand
CGACTCCAAGCATCGAGAAGTCGGCGCCTTCTCCTCTCCTAATAGAGAGAACCCGGCGCCCAACTCCATGCATGGAGATGCCGGCGCCAGTCTCTTTTCCAAGCAGGGAGAAGACGCATGCCATGCAACTTGAAGGATTAATCCTCCAATCGGAGAATTGGCTGCCTCCTTTATAATTGCAATTTCTTAATTGCAAATTTCATAATTGCAAAGTAATTGCAAAGAACGTTTGCAATTTCTTAATTGCAAAGTAATTGCAAACGTTTGCAATTTCTTAATTGCAAAGTAATTGCAAAGAACGTTTGCAATTTCTCAATTGCAAAGAACGCTTTGCAATTTCTCAATTGCAAAGAACGTTGCCAATTTTGCATGGGAGAAACGTCTTCGGCGCCGTAGAGAGAGAGAGAGAGAAAGAGGAGGAGAGAAGAGATTAGGTTTCTTGTGTTCTTTAAGATTAATTCATCAATCATCAACTTGGTTCCATGCCACCATGGGATATATATAGGGCTACGATAGAGACCATGAGGAGGAGTTAGATCTTGGCCTGCTAATGGACCCGGTCCATTAATGAGGATTCATTCCACTAAAGGACCCTCATTGAATTACCTCACCAACCCCCATATTTACATATGGGCTCCAGTTATTACAAGTCGTCCATCCCCCCATGTTTAAGATCTCGTATGCTCGTTAATTAATTAAATTACTGACAATTTAAATTAATTAACTTCTGGATCCTTGACTAGTACCGCTCGACCTTATCATCATGCCGGATCAAATCCACCTGCAGGGTTTAGCATGATGAATCTTTCGAGCTCATCAAGGGGGCATCATCATCCTGACTCACCAGGACACGGATTCCGTCAATAATCATCAGCACATCTTATTATTAATATTATCTCCCAACTTACCGGGCCTATCGATCTAACAGAATAGATCTCGCCCATTGGTAAATCAAAGAAATAATAATTAATAATATATGCCCGATATTATTTCGGGATTAAGGGATCGTACTTCATAATAATATCTTGAGGTCCTATCCAATTATCGAGTCAGTACAAATTAGATAACCTCTGATTTTGGTCCTACCCAATGTACTCAAAGCACACTAGTGTAATTCTATGGTCAAAACCAACCACACCTAATTACACTACAACCATCCCGATGGATTGTCCAATTCCATCTCGGTTGTGGGCCTCTATTTATGCTAAGTAAGGAACCGATAACATGATCTTCCGTGTGACACCACACACCATGTTATCTACAATGCAAAACAATGGGACTTCGTGTATGTACTAATATAAACAGACACCTAGTGTGGTTGTGATTCTCTTTTCAAAATAAAGATGTTCATATATATAAAAGAAGCATGTCTTTCAGTATACACATCTAACAATATCTTGGCAAAGGACGATGAATTCTGAGATAGAATCTATGGATTCTAATCATGTCTGGAAGCTAGTAGAACCACCCAATGGTGTAAAAGCCATTGGATGCAAGTGAATCTACAAGAGAAAGAGAGGATCAGATGGAAAAGTTGAGAACTTCAAAGCAAGGCTTGTTGCAAAAGGGTATACTTAGAAAGAGGGTATCGATTATGAGGAGATCTTTTCGCCGGTAGCCATGCTTAAGGCTATCCGGATTCTCTTATCTATTGCCACTCATATGGATTATGAGGTATGACACATGGATGTCAAGATAGCTTTCCTTAACGAAAGTCTTGAGGAAACCATCTACATGAAGCTACCAGAGGGATTCATTGCGAAGGGCAAAGAGCGTCTTGTGTGTAAGTTTAATCGGTCCATTTATGGATTGAAGCAAGCTTCACGATCTTGGAACATCTGCTTTGATGAGGTAATCCAGTCATATGGATTTATTCAAAGTCCGGATGAGTCTTGTGTATACAAGAGATGTGACGGAAACGTAGTGGTATTTCTTATACTATACGTAGATGATATTTTGCTCATTGGCAACAATATCATAGTGTTATCAAACGTAAGGGTATGGTTGTCCAAATAGTTTGATATGAAGGACTTGGGAAAAGCAGGGCACATCCTTGGGATCAAGGTTATAAGGGAACGCCAGAAAAGGATGTTGTGCTTATCTCAAGCTTCATACATAGACATTGTCCTAGCTCGTTCTAGCATGGAAAACTATAAGAAAGGTTTTCTACCTTTCAGGCATGGAGTTTCTCTATCTAAAGAGATGTGTCCTAAAACATCAAAGAAGATAGAGGAGATGAAGGCGGTTCCTTATGCTTCGGCTGTAGGAAGCCTTATATATGCTATGCTATGTATGAAACCAGATATCTGCTTTGCCGTGAGCATGGTTAGCAGATATCAAAGTAATCCAGGCCAGTGACATTGGACTGCGGTAAAACATATATTGAAGTACCTGAGAAGGACTAGGGATTATATGCTAGTTTACCAAGTAGATCAATTACTCCCTGTGGGTTATACGGATTCAGACTTCCAATCAGATAGAAACAAAAGTATGTCTACCTCGGGGTATGTGTTTACTTTAGGAGGTGGAGCCATAGTATGGAGAAGTGTCAAGCAGAAATGCGTGGCGGACTCCACCATGGAAGCTGAGTATGTGGCAGCCTCTGAGGCGACCAAGGAAGCTGTATGGCTCAGGAACTTCATGATAGACTTGGATGTGATTCCTGGTTTGCCCAGAGCTATCACAATTTATTCTAATAATAGTGGTGCAGTTGCAAACTCGAAAGAACCACGAGCCCATAAGGCGAGTAAACATATAGAGCGCAAGTACCACCTCATACGAGAGATTGTAAAGCGAGGAGAAGTTGTTGTCGCTAAGATTGCATCAGAGGACAACTTGGCGGATCCTTTCACTAAGGCCCTTCCGGCGAGAGCTTTTGATAGACATGTGTAGAATATGGGAGTCAGATGTATCGCATTGTGAGGACAATATAGTCTTTTAGTATAAGTGGGAGATTGTTAGGATGTATACTAAAAGCTTTGCTTTTATATAGACATCTACATTTTGAAAGAGAATCACAAGATCACTGTTTGCATATTTATATTAGTATGTGCATATTGTCTGATACTTTACATTGTAGATAACATTGTGTGTGGTGTCGCACTGAAGATCATGTTATCAGTTCCTTGTAAAGTATAAGTAGAGGCTCACAACCGAGATGGATTTGGACAAACCATCGGGATGGTTGTAGTGTAATTTGGTATTGGTTTATCTTGATAATAGAATTACACTAGTGCACTTTGTGTGCATTGAGCAGGACCGACATAAAGGTGATTCAATTTATACTGACTCTATAATTGAATCAGACCTCAGTTATTATGGAGTACATGCTCTTAATCCCGATATAATAACGAGCATATGTACTTAATATTTATTTCTTTGATTTACCAATAGGCGAGATTTATTTGTTAAATCGATAGGCCTGGTAAGTTGAGAAATAATATTATTTACATGGTGTGTCATTGATTATAGAAGAAAATCGTATCCTGGTGAGTCGGGTTCATGTTATGCCCTTGAGGAGCTCATAAAGTTCATCATGTTAAATCCTGCAGGTGGACTTGGTCCGACATGTTGATAAGGTTGAGTGGTACTACTTAAGGAGTTAAATGTTAATTAATTAAATTGTTAGTAATTTAATTAATTAACGGACATTCAATATCTTAAACACGGGGAGATATTTGTGTAGGATCGGGTCGACCGGCTAGAGGGGGGAGAATAGACGGTTTATGAAAAATAAGCACTAACATTCGTCTTTAAAAAGAAATAAACTTGGTTGCAACAGAGTCGTTGCTTCCAAGGCAGTTGATGCTCAAACAGAAACTCCTTAAGGCGGAGAAGCCTTTACAGTTGTAGCACAGAGAAAGCTTAGAGAGAAAGAGAGTTTACAACTCAATGAATTGAATTTCTAAAGCAAACCTCTAAGTCTATTTATAGCCTAAGAGAATAAATCTGGATGGTTGATTGTTGATCACTTTTCTCTTGGTCGTTGATCCATGGATGTAATCTGGATGGTTGATCTTGGATGGGATTAAACTGCATCCATTGGATTTGATTAAAGGATAATGTAATATTATCCTTTAAGTTTTAATTATTTTAATTAAAACTTTATCTTCCCCCCTTGCTCGAGATGATTGTTGTATCCATCTCGCTGTTATAATCTAGGTAGCAATATCGCCAATACATATTTGCCAACGCCCTTTATCCCAGTTGGTAAGTGGATTTGTGTATTTGGTGGAGGACTTGGGTTTGATCCTTCCTTGGCATCAAAACTTTGTTTTTTTTCTTTTGGGCGAAT
This sequence comes from Boesenbergia rotunda, assembly GCA_024364735.1. Lineage (NCBI taxonomy): Eukaryota > Viridiplantae > Streptophyta > Magnoliopsida > Zingiberales > Zingiberaceae > Boesenbergia > Boesenbergia rotunda. The sequence continues at coordinate 115,024 of JAGFNQ010002090.1, read as the reverse complement.
TTCTTTCATTTCTTTTGGGCGCTTGGACTAGTCTTTTTGATTCTTCGTCTTCTGGGTGATTTTCAGCCAACCGAAGTTAGGCTCACCCGAACCCGACTCCGGCCTTTCGCCCCTCGAGCGTCCTTCCTCCCGGCTTCTCGTCCCTCGGACACCGCGCACGTCCTTCTCGCTCCACCGGTGTACTCTTCCGCAGCTTCCGCGTCCCTCGGATTGCACTGAGCCCGTCGGCTCACTTCCCCGCGCAATCCTTCTCGTCCACTGCGTCTTACGCTTGACTTCCTCCGTACCTAAGTTCCTGCACACTTAGACAGAGGGATTAAAAACACACAGGACCTAACTAACCTAGTTGATCACATCAAAATCAGCCGGGGCACCAACAATTTGTACTCATAATAGGTGGAACTCATATTTAAATATGGGGGTTGGTGAGGTAGATCAATGAGAATCCTTTAGTGGAATGGATCTTCATTAATGAATCAAACCTTGATCCATTAGGTGGCCAAGACCCAACTCCTCCTCATGGTCCCTATTGTAGCCCTATATATACCCATGAAGTCATGAGACTAAGGCATCCAATTGATCATCCTACCCTAAGTCTCTCCTCTCTCCCTTCTCTCTCCTAGGGCACGCCGACGGTGAGACAAGGAGAAAGAAAAGCTCTTCCTTCTCTTCTCCTTCTCCTCCCTTCTTTCTTTCCACTTGGTGGTCGGCGATCACATAGACAAGGAGGAGATCTTCTCCTCCTTTTGTGACGCACGAGAAGAAGAAGGGAAAGGGAAGAAGTCGGCGGGTAAGGAGGATCTTCTTCCTTGGGGTGCTTGGCGCTAAGAGTTTGGAAGAAGGGGAGAAGAAGTAGTTTCTTCCTTGTGTGCTTGGTGTCGCGGGATAGGAAGAAGAAGAGGAGGTCGGTTAGGGTTGATGTGAAGGAGAAGAACTCTTATCTTCTTCTCCATCATCTTCTTCTTCCTTGAAGTGGCCGGCGACCACCCTAGGCTCTAGGGTTTTCGGCGCAAGAAGAAGAAGGGTTGTTGGTGGCCTTGGTGACTTCGGTTCTTGGTAGATCGTGACCCACACGGCGTTCAAGAAGGGTAGGGTCATACAGTAGAATATCACGAGGTAAAAGAGAAGTATATTTTCTCCTTTGGTTCCTTGTTCTTGTTTAATTAATTATCATCTTATGTTAATTAATTGTTTGATTATTGTTCATCATTTTATGTTGATAATAATCTTGGACCCCGATGATAAACACAAAAATCGTCAATCTACTTATCGTCTATTCCGCGGCTAATCGGTTAGACGAATTGATCGCTAGAACAATATGTTTATTCAAGCGATCGCTCGAATCAGTTAACACGATGATGAGACGTTCATTTGGGAAATAGGTCTCCATTCGGATTGAAAATTTTAATCCGTGGATATGGAGAGGTTTCCCATGCGCGACCTGGAATCCCCTTGGTGGAAACCCAACAGAAACTTTCTCATGGCAAGTCAATTCAATATATTCTCGAATATATACCATGTCAATTTGATATCCCAAATCCATGACTTATGAGATCAAGTCATCAATTGACCTACATGTTAGCCTCAATGCATTAATATTGTTTTTGTATATTATTACTTGACTAGAAATAGTTAAGAGTAGTTTTCTCTAAATTATCTCACTATCAATTCAATCAATTGATATGATATAGATTAGAACTTACTATCCAAGGACATTATTATACATATTCATTTGACAAAAATATGAAGTAAATATAATAACCAAAACTTTGTCTTTATTAATAAAATATGATACAAAAAGTTCCCTAGTCAATTATCTTATAATTGGCTCTAGGCTAATACTAGCAATCTCCTACTAGCACTAGTGTCAATCCTTAAAATATCAAATACTTAGTGACCTAGTGTGACCAACATGCTTCCTCTGTGCCAAAGTCTTGGTCAAAGGATCCGTAATGTTAGCATTCCTCGATACTCTGCATATCCTCATATCTCCTCTATCGATCCTCTCGAATGAGATGGAAAGGTCGTAGTATGTGTTTGAAACGCTGATGAAGGCGAGGTTTTTTAGCCTGTGCAATAGTCCCATTGTTATCACAATAGAGGGTTATTGGGTTCGTTATGCTAAGAACGACTCTAAGCTTTGTAATTAATTTCCAGATCCAAACAACCTCTTTTGTTGCATCAGAAGCAGCAATATACTCGGCTTCTGTAGTAGAAACTGCGAGTGTGTCTTGCTTCAAACTCTTCATAGCACCATCATTCAAGTAAAATACTTACCCTGAGTGCGATTTGAAATCATCCTTGTCAGTTTGGAAGCTTGCATCACTGTAACACTTTACAGCAAGTTCCTCATCGCCTCCAAATATTAAGAAATATTTCTTCGTCGTTCGTAAGTATTTAAAAATATTCTTGACAGCTGTCCAGTGACATCACCTGAATTTGACTAGTATCTGCTCATCATGCTTAATGTATACGAGACATCAGAGCGAGTACAAAGCAGGACATACATAATAGACTATATAGCAGATGCATAAGGAAACTGATCCAAGCGGTCTCTTTCCTCCTTAGAAGAGGGGCATTGAGTCTTCAAAAGACTCCCACCATGTGACATCGACAAAAATCTCTTCTTGAAATTCTGCATAGCAAAACGATTAAGCACCTTATCAATATATGTATTCTGACTTACGTCAAGCAATCTGTTAGATCTATCTCTATGGATCTTAATGTCTAAAATATAGGTTATTTCACCTAAATCCTTCATTAACAAATAATTCCCAAGCCACGTCAAGAACATAATCACATTTGACCAGTCACTTTTTTTTGTGGCTTCATGAGAATATTATATTTGATTGTCCGTTGATACCCTATCCTAGCACTGCACGTTAAATCCTTGTATCTGTTTGTCTTAGTTCACTAGAGTTGTCTTTTCCCCATTATAGAAGCATGGTGAAGGAATTTTTGCTAGTTCCTCTCACAAACATCATGTCATTAAAACCGGAAGTGTTATACGTTTCCAAGTCAAAAGGTGAACCTTATTGATATCCTTTTTCTTGATAATTGTTTAGTGCTAAATTTATGTCCATTTATTTGCTTGATGTCTGAATAGAATGTCAATCTCTAGATGTGCATATTTTACATTGTATTTCCCACAGAATTCATTTATCTGTTTAGCAGTTTTTCCATGCAATTCAGTGTTTGCTATATTATATCAGGCATTCCCCATGGAAGTCTACGTGAACACTACTCTATATTAATGGATCAATTAACTGCACCTTTAGCTAATAACTCAAATCATCTTGAGATTGATCATAATCCATTTTTAACAAGATTGATCATTCAATGTTTTCTACCAGAACCTTGAGCAAGTTTGTTGGCATTCTAGTCTGATCTATTCTATAGTCACATGTTGATCAATCACCTGTGATGCTAACTTGATCAGGTGTTTCATCAATCATTTTGGGTGGGTTTGGCAGTGAATGTAGGTTAAACTCTCTTGATATTTCTTGTGTTTTTATTTTGTTTCAGGAAATTGGTGACTTTGAGAACTGGATGAAGATCATGGATTTTGACTGTAAAACCATAAATGCAGCTATTTGAAATATCCACCAGATATGAGCCAAGCGCCCCTGTAACCGTCCCCAAAGGTTAGGGATCATGTCAACATTGAGGTTCTGAAACTCTACTAATGTGCATCTCCTTGGACAAGATCTTTCAGTTCTGTTCACTAAAATATAATTGGACAAGCGGTAAACAATTTATGTTATCTCCATTGTTATTATTTAACTTTGCAACTGTCAACCCCAAGCTTGAAAATAAAATAAAATTTCACAGGCACACACGAAAAAGTTTTCCGTTTCCCAATTCTTTCACATGGAAATATATTTTATTCAAGTTGTCAATAACAAAGTCAGATACTGTACAATGTAATTGAGGCTGTATAGAGTGTTGACTCTTGTGTTTATTAGTGGTGGTTATGCTATGGGCCTGAGCACCCTTAACAGTATTCTTCGAGAAACAAACATGCATAGATTTGAATGGTTCTTATTTTGAGCTGCAAAGCAATTGCTATAACATCCATCTAGTTCTTGCCTATAAATTTTCTTCGTAATAAAATGGTACGAGTAGGAAGTACGACGAAAGCTGAACCATGTTATTAGGTAAGCTGCTGATGCTTATGGGCATGGTTTACAGGAGTATCATAGTAACATTAGCTTTGTCAAACTTACCTCCGCTGCGTGGGAGTGGAAAATATTGGTATATCAAAAACAGAGATGGGTACCGTAACTATACAGTGTCGAGGTTAAACTGGTTAATCTCATTCAAGATATATATATATATATATATATATATTTTTGATTTATAAAGGGTATCCAGGCTTACGCCCGACTAATCCGCTTGATTGACCGGTCCTGTCCCATAGTCTTCAACGAGAGTCCCTACCGATCAACGAAGGTAAATCGCGGGACGAAGACACGTGACGACTTCACCACTGATGATATCGGTACCTGAAGGCCCGATCACACGATAGCCTGTGATGATTTTTTCCGTCAAAATACTGTGCACTCTATCAAAAAAAAATCAAATCCCGAAAATAAAAAATCACCCAAATAAACTATTACAAATCGTACCATACCCGGGGGCACATTCAAAATATTTCTCTTCGACGAATTGGGAGTTCAAAAGCATCGACCTCCGTGAAGTAGGAGGGAAATCAGCGTCAGGTCCTATCATACCGCCGCTTCTGTAAAATCCCCAAGCTGGCAACAGGGAAAAATAAGAATGAAGTAATGTATGATATAAAAAACCGGAAGTTGGACTGCAACCTAAATTAATAGTTGACATCAACGTACGTACGAAAAATAATTACCCATTATGAAAATAATATACATACGAAAATAATAAATTGCATGTCTTATTCCGCGTGCTTATGCATGTCTATCTCTCAATCAATTCACTAATGGATTGGGAAAACTAGGAATTGGGGCCAATCAATTGGGGCATGTCTCATACATAATCGATTGGGCAAGTTCCCAATGCACTCGCAGCATTGGGCATCCGAGCGTGCACAGGTGACGATGCTAGACAGTCACACTTGTCCTTCATTAATTGATGATTGATGAATCAATTAGGACTAGATATTATATATATATATATATATATATATATATATATAAAAGTAATCTCCTGTGCGCCTCCTCTTGCCTGCCTATGCCCGATCGAATCGAGGCAATGGGAGGCGCCTCGAGTCTCATTATTTTTTTGAGTAATAATTTACTCAGCGAAGTTTTGCAGCGAACACAAACGCGAATGACGTGGAGAGATTACGTGGGCGCTCCAACTATACAGCGAAATTATAAAAAAATAAATTCAGCGCACGAGGAACTTTTGGCAGCAAACAACAAGCACGGGATTTCTCTATCTCCTCTCTTTCTTCTCCGCTGACTCGCCTTTACACTTTTCGCCGGTTCGAATTTTTTTCCCGAAACGCAGTCAAGATCCGGTGCCGTTCTTCCTCAGCGGCGAAATTTTCAGCGAAGTTTCTCTCTCTGTTCGTGCATAGTGGAGTCACGATCTCGTTCGTTTACTCGCGGCAGTAGCCTGTTTCTCTTCCTCGACAATCCCCAAATCCGTCCCAAACTCTAAGATTTTTTTGAGAAGTCAACAGCGCCACTTGTCTTTGGGAAAAAGGAAGCAGATTTAGTGGCATCAACAAGTCTATTCAAGGTCATTTTCATCTTCATCTTATTTGGCTTTGATTTCTTCTTCTTCGATCAAGTTAGATTTAGATGCTCGATGCTAGAGCTTGTAGCTTGTTGTTCGATGATCATTCTGGGATTGCTAGAATATTCTACGTGCTCTACTCTACTCTAGGTTAACCTCATGATTGCTAGAATATTTGTTGTAGATGTTCATTCATAAAGGCAAGGTTTTTAGTATACATCCTAACAAACCTAAATCCTCTAACCTTTGAGGATTGACTTTGGTACCCAATAGAAATGCTTTCTAATTGGGTTGACCAAGTACTCCTTAGGGATCCACTTCTTATCTAGGTTTTTTGCCTTAGATTGTCCTCTAACAAGTAGGCAATGATAGTATTTTTCATTTCTAGATTTTCCAAAACCTAATCATTCTTTCTTGAAACTTGCCCTTTGGCTTTCAATGATCATGTCTAGGGTTTTTGAGTCAATTTTAAATTTCCTAAGGGCTTTAGTAAGATTATCTACCATTTCACTTAATTCCTTATTTTCTTCTTCTAAGTATAAATCATTTAAACTAGAAGAGGAAGCATGCATATTATCCTTAATTGTTATGGATTCTAATTTTTCATTTAACATGCAAATTTCATTTTTTTTAACACTTAAATTTCTTTCTAGCCTTAAATAAGTCATCATTAGTATTAGAAATTATCTTAACTAAATTGGTAGTGGGTAGATTATATACTCCACTTAGCGAGACGTTCGAGTCCGAGGTTGAGCCTCAACCTTCACTTGAGCTCACTTCATCTTCACTTGAGCTGTTCCCTTCTTCAATTGCGAATGATGTGGATGCAATATCTTCAATTCCCATTAAGGAAAAATGAGATACATGATGCTCCTCCTCTTCTGATGAAGATGACTCATCCCATGTTGCCTTTAAACTTTGCACCTTCTTCCCTTTTTCTTTTCTTTTCTTCTTTCTTCTTTCCTTCCTTTTTCTTCAAGAGTGGACACTCATCTCTCATATGTCCTTCTCCTTGACAATTGTAGTATATGATCTTCCTTGTTCTTCTCTTGCTCCTTGTGTAGGACCGGTGCCTTCGATAGAGGGGGGGTGAATATCGACCGTGAAAAATTTCGTAGAAAACTCGTAAATGTTCGATCGTTCTACACTTAGAGCGTTAGTGCAATGGAAAAGTAAAACAGGACGAATAAAACAAACAGACACAGCAGACACGCGAGATTTATTTACTTGGTTCCCGACCCCCCTGGGTCAGTACGTCCAAGGCCTATGTACTCAGCGTGAGTCCACTATTGGTCTCCTTTCCGGAATTTTCGGAGGCGGAGTAAACCCGTCTTACAGTGCAGAAGTACAATAAAAAAGATAATTAATTACGTGCGGAATAAAAGCAAACCGAACAAAAAGGATTTGAAACTCGGCCGATCTGAACCTCCGAAGTACCATGCACTTCCTCCTGGAGCCTCCCGGTCGTAGAGCCTTGTCTTTAGCGCGTTGTCGTCGGTCAGAATGATCAGAAACGCTCTGGAAAGTTGTGTTGTGAAGCCTTGGGGTCGAGCCCCTTTTATAGTGCTCCTGGGGGCGCCTGACACGTGCCTTCAGATCGGAGAACCTTCATCCGCAGCTCGGTTAGCTCTTATCCCCATAGAATCGGCCTCTGGAGCTGACTGGTGCGCCCGGGACCTCCTGGGCGCCCAGCTTGACTTGGTCCAATGGCTTCGTGGTTGATTTTGCTTTGATTACTCTTTGGCTTTGACCTTGGGCGCCCGGTGTTAGTGATATGAGAAAAGTGTCCTAAGACAATCGCCTTATGATTGTAATCATTTATTTTAATAAATGAATATTCACTATTTGAGTATACATGTTTGTGTATTTGATTGAGATCTTAAACTCATTTACTGAATGTCCGCAATACAATTCACAGCACGAGAGAATTTGTGATGAATTCACAACTAGTGATTATCTCTATATGTGCAATTGTGAAGTATTGAAATTGTCCCTAGTCAATGAATTGATAAATACAAACACTATCAATTCTGTTGAGACTAGCATGAGTTATTCTCTAATCAGCTGATTCTCACTGGCTGGTGACATTGGGATGTCCGGAGATAAACATGAATGCTAGTTAAGGGAACTAGTTCATTGGAGTGACTGGCTGTAAAACTTCATATGGTAGTCTACATATAGACATGTCAGTGAAGTTCTTACTACAGCTTAAGTGCGATGTTCCTTTGACTTGCGGTGTTCAAGTCATCTTGGTCATGGAGACTTATACTTTAACATCTTAAGCAAGCATCTCCAAGGAGGTGTGGACCCAGGATGATTGGGTATAAGCCGAAGTGCCCGAAGATGTTTGAACAGCCTACAAAGGATTCACCACTCCTTGCGAGGAGATGTATACCCAAGGTCTATCGTCGGATTGTTACTTGAAGCCTCTGGCCAGAGCATGACATGTTCAGAGTATGAATCTCTTAGATACATGAGAGTAATTAGAATCCGTAGGACCAGAAAACGTTACATGAGCTAGGTGTGACGTAGTCAGCCTAGTGGGGACTGACACACATATACCATGTCCTGAACCAAGTGGGTATAAGATGGTGAAGGGAATGGGGCACGATTCATTATAGCTGCTGAAGGGTTTCAGAATTATTTCTGAGGTCAACCGTTGATCTTTCGATTAATTGGGGATCATGATGTACTACTAGGTGCCACTCATGATCGTTCTATAATTGGTTAATTATAGACGACCAACATAAATCGAAAGCCTATTTAGTCACACACACTACGAGTAATCCGAGGGATTTAAAACGAGTTGAAAATTAGATTTTCCAATCAAGAGAGATTAGGTTTGGTTGAGCCAAACGATAAGTCGAATCTGAAGTTTTCAGAGACGCATCGGAAGCGTAAAATGGTTAAGTCTTTTGAAGACTTAATAGATGAATTAAATGGGTTTAATTCATTGGGGCGTGGCTTGGATAGGTCTGCCAAAGAGGGTCCCCACCCTCTTTGCTTGGCCGGCCACAACAAAGGGAGAGAACCAAGTTTCGGTTCAATTTATAAAATAAACCAAGTGTGGTTTGTTTATAAAATTATGGAAGATATAAAATTTTTTTTATAATAAACCAAGGTTTGTTTATTTTTCATGGAAATTAAAATGAATCATGGATTGGTTTATTTTATTTTATAAAATCAATCATGGATTGATTTACTATGATAAAGAAATTTATATAAAGAAATTTATTTTTCATGGAAATTAAAATGAACCATGGATTGGTTTATTTTATTTTATAAAATCAATCATGGATTGATTTACCATGATAAGAAATTTCTTTCCATAAGAAAAAGAGACTTGATTGATTTTTATCATAAATTAAAATATGATAAAACTTGGCATGATGGAATAAGTCATAGAAAATTTATATGATAAATTTCTTATGAAAATTTATTCCATAAGTAAAAGGAGACTTGGCGGTTGAGAGGCCACTATATAAAGGACCCAAGGCAAGGCTTGGAAATCAATCAAAGTATTCTTGCTTGGGCTCTCTCCCTCTCCTCCCTTCTTCCTCTTGGCCGGCCACAAGCCTCTCCTCCCTTCTTCTTGTCGTGAGCACAAGGAGAAGCACCGAGGCGACGAAGTTCTTCCGTTAGGACGATCTTCCTCTCCGGCCATCATCAACTTGGGATTGGGCGCAAGTCATCTTCCTCCTTCTCGCCGGAATTGTGATTCCGGCCAACCTTGGTGGTGAGTTTTTCCGATGTGATTACTTCTCTCTTGGTTTTTCTTGTCGCGTTCTCGGAGAATCTGGTATTTCTCGAGAATACGAAACTCGTGGCTTTGCGAAGTCATCCCGAAGATACTCGTCGTGGACGCGAATAGAGGCGGAGCTTCTAAGGGACGCTTACGGTTGGATCTCGTCCCTTCCTTCGAGTTACGCGAGGTAACAAGTAAATTAGTTTACGTTTCTGCAAAATTTTATATTACGATTATGTGAACACATTGCATGCTTAGGATATGTGTTAGAATAATTTAGGAAATTATTCATGTTTTTGTTTCTGCTGCATGTAATTATCTAACAATTACAATACGTGTCCGCGTCGGCACGCACCCGGTCCCAACAGTGGTATCAGAGCCAGTTAGTGGTCGACATCATCATATAATTGTTTTGCAAAAAACTTTGTCATGATCTCAATTTTGGAAATTTCTCCAATTATGAAAACTTTCCAATTATGGTAAATTTTAGATTTAGGAATTTCAAAGTTTGAAAATCCTCATGAAATTTCGCAAACTTTTGAAATATCTCTCTTTCTGAAATTTTATGATAATTGTGAAAACTTTCCATTTTTGGAAACTTTCCAATTTTGAAAATTTCCTAATTTTGGAAATTTTCTAATTTTGGAAATACGTAAGTTTTCTTTGTACCGAAACTTACAATAATTCTGAAAACCTTTTAATTTTGGAAACTTTCCATTTATAGAAAGCTCGTAATTTTGGGCACTTTCTTTTCATGAAAGTCTAGACATTTTATGGAAACATTAATTGACAATTAAATTCAAATTGGTTTTTAAATTATTAACAAAATTCTTTACTTTGGGGAGTGCCTCGGGGAGCCACCCAAATTAAAGTTAGTTGTTATAATTTAATTTCCTATTTTGAATATGAATTGTTAAAATTGATTTGGGTAGGCCTCGGGGAGCCATCCAAATTATATATTAACAAGTTCTTTAATTGTCATGTTTAATTTGGTTATGCCTCGGGGAGCAGGCCAAATTAGATTTACAACAAATTTCTTTTCTTTGGGGAGTGCCTCTGGGAGCCACCAAAGTAAATAATTTGTTGTAATTAATTATCCATAAATAAGATATGTGATCAAATCTTGGAAATTTTTGAGGTGATTCTCAAACGATAATTTCCTTATTTGATTTATGAGGTGATACTCTTACATATTGTTGTCTCCAAAATTAATTAGGAAAAATTGTTTCCTATAGAGTTTATTTCCTTAAATAAGATTTTCATGAAAATAATATGTGGTTGAATTAAGGGAATCTGTCTCTTAATTTAATAAGATTTGATTTAGAGAAATCAAAGTCTTAAACATATTATTTCCGAAATTGATTATGACAATTTAGGAAATTGTTTCCCAAAACAATTCCTTGAATAAAGTATTAAATTAGAATTAGGAAATCTGATTCCTAATTCAATTAATGAGACTTGATAAATTAAGTCACATACATACTTTATTTAGGAAATCGTTAGTACATGACATAATTATATGTCATGAATGTGCTTAAAAGAAAAAGATGAGACCCAAAACCCCTTACAAAATATTAAGGTCAACACCTTCTATTAATATGGTTAGAACCGGAGTTTTGTTTCTCGTTGAGGGTTGATGGACACATCCATGCCCGGCTTGAACCTCAACATGTTCAAACCATGGAATTAGTTTATGATTAATATAGTTGGAGTCAGAGGTCAATCCTTAGTTTTGGTTGTTGGACACATCCAAGTCTGACTAAACGGTTGAATGAGCTCCAACCATATTAAAACTATTTCTTGATTAATGGGTCAGCCTTAAGCTTGGAGCATCGATTTGTTATGCCACAGCCAAGGTCGATGTAACGAGAGGTGCAGTTGGGTGCTATGTATATTGTTGCATACTTGTTAATGAGTTAACAACCCAATGATATATGCAAACATTCAATTAGTTGATAGCATAATGTGATAGTTACATATGTGTAATATGTAATCGGTATAATTACCTACCTTCATAGCTAAGAATAACTTGATAGACTCCAGCCATGGTTGTTCTTATCTATGGTTGGATATCAACCTATTTGGAGATGTTCCTACGATCTCCCGAATTGATAAAAAGGGTTATTCAATTCGAAAAATAAATATGATTTAATTAATGTATATTGATGCATTCTTTATCATTCTCATCACATAATCTCAATTTGTATTTCTATGATAATCACCTGATCATGTCTTCTTTGAATTTGCGTTCCATTTTGGATACCAATAAGTTAACTAAGGCCAAAAGGATTGAAAAGGCACCAAAAGACACTTGCCATCACTGCGGCAAGGAGGGCCACTGGCGAAGAAACTGCAAGGTTTATCTTGAGTCCTTGAAGAAGAAGGCATCCGATGCCCCATCCTCTTCAGGCATCTTCGTTATTGAATGTCACTCTATTTTCTCGTACACCTGGGTACTTGATACTGGGTGTAGCTCACATATATGTAATGACATACAGGGGCTAAGGAATAGAAGAAGACTCGTCAAGGGAGAAGCGAATTTGCGAGTTGGAAATGGAGCAAAGATTGCTGCTATTGCCATCGAAACATATTTGCTAAAGCTCCCTACTGGACTTGTCTTAGAATTGGATAATTGTTATTTTGTTTCTTCGTTAATAAAGAACATTGTATCTATTCATACTTGATAAAGGAAATTAGGATCTATTGATATTTACTTTAGTATAATTGAAAAGTAGGTTACTACCATTTTAACTATAATTTAGCCTTTAAACAATTGGCCTATTATCAATTAACTTTAAATGGGTGTTCTTTATATGGAGACCAGGAACTTTATGCAATGGTATCTACACGTTAGATTTATCCGGTGACGTTTTCAATATCGAAGTTAGCAACAAACGTGCTCGAATAGATAATCAAATAGACTCCTATACGTGGCATTGTCGTCTTGGCCATGTAAGTAAGAAACACATGACTAAATTACACCGATGTGGAATTCTGGAATCATTTGAACCCGGTTCATTTGATACATGCGAATCATGCTTAAAAGGCAAGATGACCAAATTGCCCTTTTCCGGAAAAGGTAAACCAGTGGGAGAATTGCTTGGTCTAATACATACTGATGTATGTGGACCAATGTCAACTCTTGCACAAGGAGGTTATAGCTACTTCATTACTTTTATCGATGATCACTCACGATTCGGGTATGTGTTCTTAATGAAACACAAATCTGAAGCTTTTGAGAAATTCAAAGAGTTCAGAAGTGAAGTAGAGAAATAGCTTGGCAAAAGTGTTAAGATACTTCGATCCGATCGGGGTGGTGAATACTTAAGTCAAGAGTTTCAAGATTATCTTAGGGACAATGGGATATTGTCTCAATGGACTCCGCCATATACACCACAGCATAATGGTGTATCTGAGAGGTGTAACCGAACCTTGATGGACATGGTTAGATCTATGATGAATCATGCAACTCTTCCAAATATCCTTTTGGGGCTATGCGCTTAAGACAGCTGTTTACTTGCTAAACAGAGTCCCGACCAAGGTAGTCTCTACTACTCCATATGAGACGTAGAATAGTAAGAAACCTCATTTATCTCACCTAAAGATATGGGGTTGTCATGCTTATGTAAAGCAGACTGTATCAGACAAATTGGATGCTAAGTCTGATAAATGTCTATTTATTGGATACCCTAAGGAAACGAAAGGTTACCAATTCTATCATCCCTTGGAACAAAAGGTGTTCGTTTCAAGGCATGCTGTATTTCTAGAAAAAGAATTTCTTTTAGAAGAAAACAGTGGGAGTAGCATTGAACTTGAAGAAGTTCAAGAAACTCCAATAGACATTACAGAGACACATAGTCTAGACCCACAACCGATAACTCATAATGATGAGCTATCAGTTGAACCTAAAACAACACCACTTCTTCGTAGGTCTGATAGGACACGCAATATTCCAGAGAGATATGAATTTCTCATAAGTGAATCGAACGACGTGTTACTCATTAACAATGACGAACCTATCAGTTATGAAGACGTTCTGAAAAATTCAGAAAAGGATAAATGGCTTGAAGCCATGAAGTCGGAAATGGATTCCATGTACAAAAATCAAGTATGGGACTTGGTTAACCCACCTGAAGGGATTAAGCCCATAGGGTGCAAGTGGGTTTTCAAGAAGAAAACCGACATGGAAGGTAATGTTGTTACCTTTAAGGCTAGATTAGTGACAAAAGGATATCGTCAGAAACAAGGAATTGATTATGACGAAACCTATTCGCCAGTAGCTATGCTTAAATCCATTCGGATGCTCCTGGTCATAGCAGCTCATTATGATTATGAGATATGACAAATGGATGTGAAAACAGCTTTTCTCAATGGAAACCTACTTGAGGATGTATACATGATACAACCTGAAGGTTTCACATCGGTTGATAAAACCAAAGTATGCAAGCTTCGACGATCCATATATAGACTAAAGCAAGCATCCAGGAGCTGGAACATCCGTTTTGATGAGACAATCAAAGAGTTTGATTTCTCACAAAATCCTAACGAACCTTGTGTGTACAAGAAGGTTAGTGGGAGTGCAGTCGTATTCCTAGTGTTATATGTCGATGGCATATTACTTATAGGAAATGATATATCAGTCTTACAATCAGTTAAAATTTGGTTGTCCAAAACTTTCTCCATGAAAGACCTGGGAGAAGCAACCTATATCCTTGGGATTAGAATCTATAGAGATAGATCAAAACGATTGCTTGGTCTTTCGCAGTCTACATATATAGACCGAGTGCTAGAAAGGTTTAGCATGTCGGAATCCAAGAAAGGTTACCTTCCCATCAGGCATGGGATCAACCTTTCGAAGTCTATGTGTCCGCGCACAGAAGACGAGAGGATTTGCATGAATAAGATTCCTTATGCATCCGCGATAGGATCTATCATGTATACTATGTTATGTACTAGGCCCGATGTATCGTATGCTCTGAGCGTCACAAGCAGATACCAGTCTGATCCAGGAATGGATCATTGGGCGGCTGTCAAGACAATCCTCAAGTACTTGAGAAGAACTAAGGATGTGTTCCTAATATATGGAGAATGTGATATGGTAATACGTGGATATACAGATGCCAGTTTCCAGACAGATAAGGATGACTCCAAATCTCAGTCTGGATACATATTTATTTTGAATGGAGGCGCAATAAGTTGGAAGAGTTTCAAGCAAGACACCGTAGCGGATTCTACCACGGAAGCGGAATATATTGCAGCTTCGGAAGCAGCAAAGGAAGCAGTCTGAATCAAGAAGATTGTCTCAGAACTTGGTGTGGTTCCAACCATTGATGAAGCAATACTGGTTTACTGTGACAACAATGGAGCTATTGCACAAGCAAAGGAACCAAGGTCTCATCAGCGATCCAAACATGTGCTTTGCCGCTATCATCTGATCAGAGAGATTATAAGTAGGAATGATATACAAATTGAGAAAATTCCCACTGAAAGGAATTTAGCGGATCCTTTAACTAAGGCCTTTCCTCAAAACAAGTTTGAGGGTCATGTTAGAGCCTGTGGTATTGGGTACCGTAGCGATTGACATTAGGCCAAGTGGGAGTTTGTTAGTGATATGAGAAAAGTGTCCTAAGGCAATCGCCTTATGATTGTAATCATTTATTTTAATAAATGAATATTCACTATTTGAGTATACATGTTTGTGTATTTGATTGAGATCTTAAACTCATTTACTGAATGCCCGCAATACAATTCACAGCATGAGAGAATTTGTGATGAATTCACAACTAGTGATTATCTCTACATGTGTAATTGTGAAGTATTGAAATTGTCCCTAGTCAATGAATTGATAAATACAAACACTATCAATTCTGTTGAGACTAGCATGGGTTATTTTCTAATCAGCTGATTCTCACTGGCTGGTGACATTGGGATGTCCGGAGATAAACATGAATGCTAGTTAAGGGAACTAGTTCATTGGAGTGACTGACTGTAAAACTTCATATGGTAGTCTACATATAGACATGTCAGTGAATTTCTTACTACAGCTTAAGTGCGATGTTCCTTTGACTTGCAGTGTTCAAGTCATCTTGGTCATGGAGACTTATACTTTAACATCTTAAGCAAGCATCTCCAAGAGATGTAGACCCAGGATGATTGGGTATAAGCCGAAGTGCCCGAAGATGTTTGAACAGCCTATAAAGGATTCACCACTCCTTGCGAGGAGATGTATACCCAAGGCCTATCGTCGGATTGCTACTCGAAGCCGCTGGCCAGAGCATGACATGTTCAGAGTATGAATCTCTTAGATACATGAGAGTAATTATAGCTGCTGAACCAAGTGGGTATAAGATGGTGAAGGGAATGTGACACGATTCATTATAGCTGCTGAAGGGTTTCAGAATTATTTCTGAGGTCAACCGTTGATCTTTCGATTAATTGGGGATCATGATGTACTACTAGGTGCCACTCATGATCGTTCTATAATTGGTTAATTATAGACGGCCAACATAAATCGAAAGCCTATTTATTCACACGCACTATGAGTAATCCGAGGGATTTAAAACGAGTTGAAAATTAGATTTTCCAATCAAGAGAGATTAGGTTTGGTTGAGCCAAACGATAAGTCGAATCTGAATTTTTCAGAGACGCATCGAAAGCGTAAAATGGCTAAGTCTTTTGAAGACTTAATAGATGAATTAAATGGGTTTAATTCATTGGGGCGTGGCTTGGATAGGCCGGCAAAGAGGGTCCCCACCCTCTTTGCTTGGCCGGCCGCAACAAAGGGAGAGAACCAAGTTTCGGTTCAATTTATAAAATAAACCAAGTGTGGTTTGTTTTATAAAATTATGGATGATATAAATTTTTTTATAATAAACCAAGGTTTGGTTTATTTTTCATGGAAATTAAAATGAACCATGATTGGTTTATTTTATTTTATAAAATCAATCATGGATTGATTTACCATGATAAAGAAATTTATATAAAGAAATTTATATAAAGAAATTTATTTTTCATGAAAATTAAAATGAACCATGGATTGGTTTATTTTATTTTATAAAATCAATCATGGATTGATTTACCATGATAAGAAATTTCTTTCCATAAGAAAAAGAGACTTGATTGATTTTTATCATAAATTAAAATATGATAAAACTTGGCATGATGGAATAAGTCATAGAAAATTTATATGATAAATTTCTTATGAAAATTTATTCCATAAGTAAAAGGAGACTTGGCGGTTGAGAGGCCACTATATAAAGGACCCAAGGCAAGGCTTGGAAATCAATCAAAGTATTCTTGCTTGGGCTCTCTCCCTCTCCTCCCTTCTTCCTCTTGGCCGGCCACAAGCCTCTCCTCCCTTCTTCTTGCCGTGAGCACAAGGAGAAGCACCGAGGCGACGAAGTTCTTCCGTTAGGACGATCTTCCTCTCCGGCCATCGTCAACTTGGGATTGGGCGCAAGTCATCTTCCTCCTTCTCGCCGGAATTGTGATTCCGGCCAACCTTGGTGGTGAGTTTTTCCGATGTGATTACTTCTCTCTTGGTTTTTCTTGTCGCGTTCTCGGAGAATCTAGTAGTTCTCGAGAACACGAAACTCGTGGCTTTACGAAGTCATCCCGAAGATACTCGGCGTGGACGCGAATAGAGGCGGAGCTTCCAAGGGACGCTTACGGTTGGATCTCGTCCCTTCCTTCGAGTTACACGAGGTACAAGTAAATTAGTTTACGTTTCTGCAAAATTTTATATTACGATTATGTGAACACATTGCATGCTTAGGATATGTGTTAGAATAATTTAGGAAATTATTCATGTTTTTGTTTCCGCTGCATGTAATTATGTAACAATTACAATACGTGTCCGCGTCGGCATGCACCCGGTCCCAACACCCGGGACCTCCCGGGCGCCTAGCCCAGTGTGGTTTCGAAGTGATTCTTGCTTCCTTGCTGTTTTGCCTTTGACCTTGGGCGCCCGGGACCTCCCGGGCGCCTAGCCCAGCTGCCTGCCCCTCTCCTTTGGGGTGTTCTGAGCTGCAGAAACACACTCCTTCGGTCCCTGCATCCAAGGTTAGTTCCAAAACAAACAAAGCAAGAATATTAGTCAGTTTTTACAGCCGTAGCTGTCTTGGTTCTGACTTCGGGTCTCCTCGAAACCCTAGGTCGAACCGACGTAAGTTCCACCCCCGAGAACGCGCCTTTCACCTACTCCATTCAGGAGACGGTTGCCACCCAGTCCTTCGGGTGGACTTTTGCTTAGCCTCCGACACTCTCGGATCTCGAGATGTCCGAATCCCGACCCGTCTCTACTTCTGTCCTTAGTCATCACTCAGCTAAGTTGCTCAGTCCCTTGGACCAAGACTTCGTGCCCAAACCCTAAGTCCAGGACTTCGGTGCCTAACCCTTGGTCAGGTCTTCGTGCCCAGTCCTCGACCAGGACTTCGGTGCCCAACCCTCGGCCAGGTCTTCTTGTCAGTCCTCGACCAGGACTTAGTGCCCACCTTCCGAGCAGGTCTTTGGTGCCCAGCCCTTTGCCAGGATTTAGTGCCGACCTTCTGAGCAGGTCTTAGTGCCCAGCTTCACTCACCAGGTCTTAGTGCCTAGGTTAATCTAGGACTTTGGTTCACTTTGGTTACTCCTCTCTTAACTCCCCTTCCCTTGTTTAATGTATCACTGACTTAAGTATATTGTCAACCATTAAAACATTTAGAGGAGGACATCACTGATGCAACTTGCACCAACACCTTAAACTTTTTCTACCATAAGATTTGTTAGTAGAACAATTTTTAAATGCTTTCCTTATTTTTCTTACCATGTAGGCTTTCGCATCACTATCCATGGATGCACTTGATTCTTCTGAGTCAGATGAGGAAGCCTTCTTCTTTTTACCTTTTTTCTTGTTTGCCACAGGGGCTATACTTTTTAGTTTGTAGACTTTTTCAATAGTTCCTCCAATCCGAGTTTCATGGAGCTCCATGGTTGAGAAAAATTTTCTAAAGAGGTTTTCTCTAGATCCTTGGATATGTAATATGAATCCACCATTGAGCTCCTATTTGATGTTCTTGGGAAGATATTGATGACTTTCATCAATGTGTCTCAGTTTGAAAGTTGCTCTCCTACACTTGTTAATCCATTAAGTATTTCTTTAAATCTAGCATGCAAATTTGATACCTTCTCCCCTTTATCAAACTTGATGTTGTTGAGTTGAGATCAAAGAAGATCTCTTTTTGCCAATTTTGCCTCTGAAGTGCCTTCATAAAGCTCTATTAACTTATCCCATAAGTCCTTGGCACTTGAGTAGCTCCCAATCCTTATTACTTCTTGTTGGGGAAGCACACTTAGTAGATGGTGCAAAGCTTTTGAATTCGCTAAATAATCATCCCTTTGCTTCTTGCTCCATCTTATCTTTTCAAGGATCTTGTTCTCTTGATCCCTAGACACTTCAAAACCATTTTCTATTATTAACATAATATCAAAATCAGTATTGAAGAATACCTCTATCCTCTTCTTCCACCAAGCGAATTCTCCTTCGATTTTTGGCGATTGGATGTGCGAGCCGACCATTTTGATGAATATGCTCTTCTTGGCGGTTAGTCCGTTGAAGGAAACCTCGCATTGATACCACTTGTTAGTAATCGATGCACCGACTAGGGGGTGAATAGCTTGGTCACCCGAATTCACTTTCTTTCTATAATCGTTAGCGCAAGCAGAAACATAAACTAACAATTAGAACCCTTGATTGCTTGGTTCGGAGATTGCTTGCGCTAATCTCCTTCTCGGTGGCTAATGCTAACGATGGCTAATGCTGACAATGGATACACCCCGACAATCTCCGGCTAATACTTTCTCCTTCTCAGTGGAGAACAACCTCTCACAAAACTTCTTCCTCCTTACAAGATGTGAGCTAGGGTCTAGGAGGAGAGGGAAGATTTGGAGATTGAGCACTTAAACACTTGAGCAAAGATTTCACAATGAATAGATAACCTATCTAAAGTCTCAAGCTCCTCTTTAAATAGAGGAGAGAGCTGCTAAGCAAATAGCTCAACCGTGACACCAGTCGACTGCCCCTAGGACCAGTCGACTGGTATCCAACTAACGGCTAGACAACGGCTAGCCTAACGGCTAGATTTCGAACAAACCAGTCGATTGGTCCCCAGACCAATCGACTGCTTCAAGTTATTCGACCTTACAGAAAGATTAGTCGACTGGTTACCATACTAGTCGATTGATTCCCTTGCCAGTCGACTGCTCTGCTTACAAGCTCACTCTTTCCTCTCCGGAGTCCATCCTTCGTGTATGCCTTGAAGTCCACTTCCTTGGCTTGCCCCTTGAAGTTCTCTTCCATCGGCTCTCATCCCTCGGATGCACACAAGCCCACGGCTTGTCTTCATGCCATCCTTCGCGTATGCCTTTGAAGTCTACTTCCACGGCTCACCCTTTGAAGTCTTCTTCCTTCAACTCTCGTCCCTCGGATGCTTCACTCAGTTATTCCTCATGTGTGGTTCACCAAGTCCTATAGATTCAAACACACACATCAAATCAACATGAAAAACTAACTTAATCATATTAACATATACATCAAAATTCATGATCTACCCGATCAAACTTGGGTCAATTGCACCAACACTTACATCATTCTGGACACTGATTCTTGTAGTACCCATACTTCCAGCATTTAAAGCACTGGATGTAGTTCTTGTGTCTCCAGACTTCTAGTGCTAGTATCTCTATTGCCGTTGGTGGTGACGTCCGAATCTTATGAGTAGGACACTTATTTTTATAGTGTCCTCTCTCCCTGCACTTAAAACATGTAATATGAAATCTATAACTTGATATAATGAAAATTACCTTTTTCACCCTTACCTCCTCCTTAATTCTTGGCCTTCTTGCTCCTTCGGTGGTGAGTCCGATTAGAGCCTTCTACTTTGATACTAATTGTAGGATCGGGACCATTGATATAGGGGGTGACTTTTGGCTTTCACTTTTTTAGAATCTCGTCGTTCTTTTGCTAGACTTTATCAGAAATATTAGTACACAGTGGAATAAATAAATAACAGAAAAGACACAAGATGACACACGAGATTTATTTACTTGGTTCCTAAACCTCTGGGATCAGTACGCCCAAAACATATGTACTCGGTGTGAGCCCACTAATAGTTTCCTTTATGGAATTTTCGAAGGCGGAGAAAACCCGTCTTACAGTTCAAATACAATCACAAATAAGGTAAAATACAATTTATAACTTATTTAAAAGCAAACCAAATGTGGAGAAGATCTCGACCAATTTCGTTAGTCCGAAGCAACGCACACTTTCTCCTCGAGCCTCTTTGGTCGTAGAACTTCTCCTTTAGCACTTTAACTTCGCAGAGAATGAGTAGTACGATGAAGGAATTAATGATCTAAATGCACTACTCGAACCCCTTTATATATGGGTCACTCGTGTGCCCATGTAGCCTTCTTGGGCGCCCCAAGTCGACACTTATCTTATCAGGGTTCGTCGAGCCTTATCGCCGCGGATAACACCTGTGGACTTGGTCTTGGGCGCCCGAGAGCAATGGGAGCACCCTAGACATATGGGCGCCCAGGACCCCCTGACCTAGACTTCGGTTCTTCACTCGCTTGCGCTTGCTTTCCCATCTTGCTTCCAACTCTAGGTTTCTACAAAACAAACAATGCAAGACAAACAAGCAATCCTAAGGCTTAGTTTGTAAGTTTACCTGACCTTTAGACTTTGCTTGAAGTCAACTCTTCAATACTTTATTACCTAAGGTCAACTCGTTAGGATTTTCCCATTGCCCAGCTTCACTCACTAGGATTTTACTTTGTCTGGCTTGACTTACCAGGACTTTTACCCAGCTTCACTCACCAGGATTTCGTGCCCGACCCGCGGTCAGGTTTTCATGCATAACTTCACTCGCTAGGACTTCGTCCACCTAACTTCACTCATTAGGATCCAGCTTTACTTACCAGGATTTCATGCTCGATCCTCGACCAACACTTTGGTGCCCACTCTCAGCCAAGTCTTTGTGTCCGATTCCCCGAACCAGGACTTCATGCCCAACTTCACTCACCAGGACTTCGGTGCCTTGATAAGGACTCCTTTGCTAGTCATCTAATCCTAACTAGACTTCTGCCAAACATCAAGTCTTGTTTGACTTAGTCCTTGGTTTAACTGATCAGATTTAGATTTAGTCACTTTGTCAAATATCAATTCATGTTTGGCTTAATCCTTGGTCAAACTAATTAACTTTGCGTTCTTTGCTAATCATTCCATCAAATATCAGATCCTGTTTGATTAACTCTTTGGTTAAATTGATCAGATTTGAGTTTACCATGCTAAATATCAAATCCTATTAATTTAATCTTTAGTTAGATTGATGAGACTTTGATATATTATTAAATAAATTTTAAAGATTGAGTGTTCGTGTTGATGTTTTTTTTTTGCAACAATAGCTTACTTTTCATATTTGGAAAACTTAGCTATGCAGCTGAGTGAATTTTTAATAAATACTTATTTTAAGTTTTTAAATATTAATTTATTTAAAAAACATTTATTATAAATTTGCGACTCATCACTCAACCATGGCACGAGGCGGCATCCTCTTGGGCCATTCTTGTAGTGGGCCGTTTAAGGTCGATCAGTTCCATGAATACCTGCTCGCAGAAATGTCATCATATATTATTTTGTTTATCCGTATAAATCCTATTGCAAAGTAGCTCCTCCAGTTGATGCCCATCACATAGTTTACTTCTTGTACTTTGTCGGTGTTAAGTGTCCAATCCACGAATTTGGCCCAACGGCGCCACCACCGATTAAAGGCCGAAACCACCGTCCGGTCGCGACGCCGTCGGCTTCATCGCCTCAATTAAAGTCCTCGTTAGTGGCACGCTTTTAGTGTAGTTTCGCTGGGCTTCCTTCTCAATTTTTTCCTGGTATCGGGTAATTGAATCCTTTAAGCCTAACCTCTCGATCCATCAGAAACGTGCGAGAAGTTCCCGTAGCTCTCTTGTTTTTAATTTTTGGGGATTGGAATGGAGGGTTGGAACGGAGGATTGGAGGCGTTTCCTGAACTGGATCTAGGGTTTTAGATGAGACTTTTGCACCATGGCGATGCGGGGCGTCGATTTCAAGTGGTGAGTTGAATTCCATTATTTCCGTCGAAGAACTGTGCAGCTATTTTTGGGTGTGGGAATACTCCTTGCTTTAATTGCTCGCAGGTACGACGGATTCTTCTTGTCCATGTTGGCTACGAGCATGTATCCTTGGGCCTTGATCGGGTGATTTAGTCATTGAATTTTAAGATTTTGTTTGTTCTTCTATTGGTTGGTTGGATTAGGAGGGGTTTGATCTTTCTTGACGAGGGTTTGTTAGAATTATTGTGTCGATCAACTGGAAGCGGTACCATCTATGCACGCATCCCTTACACATATGGATTGTGGTGAGTAGTAAACAACATTGGCGTTTGTAACGTTGAGGGAACTACTGTTTTTTTTTTTTTTTTTGAGTGAGCTCAAAATGACATCTGATTTCAGGTTGACTATACCACTGTTTTCATATTTCGACTGCTAATGTTTGTGGACAACGGGCTTGCAGCTGGAATGGGTTTGTAAGCACCACAACTTTATCATCCAACAACTTAGCTACTTCTTGTGTATAAATATGATGAGCTTTCTTCAAGTGATGTAATTTTCAATAGTTTTTAAAGAATTATATCAATATTTAAATTTATTTTAGGTCAATTGAACTGAAAAGATCCCTAGTTTTGTTTTTGCTAGAATTACGATTCTTTTGTCCATTGTGTAGATGAGGTTGCATCTTGGGCATTTTAGCATATTGTCATACACGGCATTGTCCTATAGCCTAACATCAGGAGAAATTACTATAAGATTGTTTGTTGCATTTCAAAAGCCTTTCTTTCCCAACTGAAGTCTAGCTTGAGTGCCCTAGATATGAATTTTTCCCTTTGTTTAGTCTTACAATAAATTTAGATCCAAGAAGAATGCCATATATTTATTAAGTAGGAGAGTTGTGGACGAGCTATAGTGGCAATTCTTTTTGAGAAGAACATCATACAGTAGATTTCTCCTAGTGATGCATTAGATGGACAAAAGAATGAGACTCAATGGCTGTTCTTTTTGAAGTCCCATAAGATACTGAACCATGCTTGACCATAACATATAGCTCTAGGCTCAGAATACTAAAATTTACTTTTTAGGCCATATCATAGCTCTTGGCATAGATTGCAAAGTATTGTTAACTAGGTGAACTTACCTAACCAATGAATAGTCCTTCTTGTTGAGAACCATCATCTTCATATAAAATTCAATTAGCTAAAATATCATCACCTGGCTGCCTATCATTGGTTTTACTCTTCCATACATACTTGCCTCGAACTCAAAACTATCCTCTAGTACATCTTCTACTAAATGTTGAGTATTCCATGACTATTGGGTCTTTGATGTTCTTCTCTTTAACAATCTCACTCCCAATTGATTGAAGCATATCTTCATGACTGTGTGCTATCATTTATTTTCACATTTATATCAATCACATGTCGAAGAGAGGAGCTGGGATCATTATGTGCTGTGGCACAGTCTTCTGTGACTCTGAATTCATAACCTCACTAGCATAATTTCATGTACCGGTTCAAATTATCACATATGCCGATGGCTTGTTGAGGCCTAGTTTTATTCTTATCTTACACAAGTGCCTGTTAGGTCAACAATCAATGCTTGTAAATCAGGATTCACAAAAAACAAGAGGATGGTTGAACATCATTCGTAGAACTATTCTCGATGGCTGAACTGAGTGGAGTTTACATTAGGAAGCTATGGAGAAGATACTTATGTGTTTTGTTGACTTTCCAGTGTGTTCATAAACCAAAAATCTCAGTTGGAAGTTGTTTGTCACCTTCTATTTATTTGACCTTGTCATTCACTTTGAGTTTCGCTCTCGGTTGATTGTGAATTCAAAGTAGTCACTATATTGCTTTTTGAAACCTCTTTGGTGGTTGAGGATGTCAATCCAAATGTCTGTTGGTTTTCAATTCTCTACAAATATGACAATATGTCATCTGTAATTGTTTCTTCCCTATGAAGTAGGATGTAGAAATTAAAACATACATTGTCGAATTATTTATGAACTTCTATCGGATTAGGGATTGTTTTTTGAGCCCCAATAGAATTTATAGATGACAACAATCTCAAAAAATAAATCATATTTGTGATCCATCATAAAGAAAATGACACTCTATTTAATTCTAGTTGATCTTATAGTTATATTGAAAAGGATGACTTAAGCTTACTCCTTATGAATGTTAGGCAACCCACAAACAGGGTAGTTGCTAGTGGTATCTTAGGTTTTTGTAGCAGAGCAATGGTAGTGAAGGAGGCACTACCAAAATTTGTTTCCAAACAAAACAAGCAGCTTAAACTTCTGTCATTGCAATAGGGCCTTGGAGAGCTAGAGGTTAAAGTTTTTGTTGGAAATGCCAGGATGATGAGATTGTCTGAAGCGTTCAGTGATTGCACACTGACAAAGCTTGAAGTAGACAGGGTCAGTGATGATGGTGTTCTCTGTGAGGTTTGTTATCTTAAACAAATACATGATGGAACCAGTTAATAGGTCAAATGGAAAAAAGGTGCTAAAATGAGAGGCATTTCTGGCAGAGAAAAGGGGACCATTTAGGCCGTTTATGGAAACGGGGCTTGCCAGGTTGAAATTGAAAATAGGTGTCTTTTGGGATAATTTTTCATTGTGTATTTGTAGTGTTTTAAATGGTGGTCGAGGCGGCCACCTAGGCTGGAGGCGGGCATCAACCGCATCGCCTCAGGCTGAGGCAGTGCTTTAGGCGGTAACTCATCTTCTTTTGCCACATGCTTGGAACGGCCACTGCCACCATTTTGCCACCGCAACGCGTCCGAATGCATCTCCTAGCGCCCTGTGAGATCTCTGGACGTGCCGCCTGAGCCTAGCGACCCATCTAGACGAGTTACGAAAGCCCGAATGAGTCCCACAAGCCCGGACGCATCACTGAGCTGGGCGACGAGCTCGGAGGCATCGCCCAGGCCGGGCGACGTGTCCAAACTCATTGCGTGGTCCCAACGATGTGTCGAACTCGTCGCCCGACCGAAACAACATAGGCAGGTAAGTTGTAAGTTAGGGTTCAATTCAATTACTTTATTTTAATAATTTTAATCAACTCCTAGATATAATTGGGATAATTTAAATAAACTTAATTAAAGACTAATAAAATTATCCCATTAATTTAATATATATATATATAATTATATTTTTATTTTTAAAAAGATTAAAATTTTAATTTTTAATTAATATACTTTATTAAAAATAAATATTATAAAAACTAATGATTATTTATAATATTTTATATAAAAAATAATAAAAAAATTCAATTGCCTAGGCGGCCGTGGCGGTAGGCGGTGGTGACCGCCTACTGCCATTTACAACACTTGTATTCATTGTTACAGATAATGCATCTTTGTTTTGATATTTTAAATTAAAATATATATATATTACTGGCCTCAGATGGCCACATTCTTAAAAGTCAATAACTGCTTGTAGCACCAGTGATTTTATGGTTAATTGTTGATTACGCGCTGCTTAATACCCTGCTTGTCATATTTTTTCTTGTAATAGTGTTAGTTATGAATTGGTATTCTTTATGCTTGGTGAATGCTCAATGCTTTATATTGCATGATATATTTTAGAGATCTTGGATCAGAACAAAGATATGCTCGCTTTTGTGGAAGGCTAGTGGTTCTTTCCATTCTCGTTTTGCTCCTTTATCCTTTTCTTTGGGTTTGGACTGTGGTTGGCACATTATGGTTCACCAGCGCGAGAAGCTGTGTAAGTTCTCCCTCGACTGTTCAACCGTGCCACTATAATATCAGAACCTATGAACACCAGCTACTGATTTCTACTCTCCATTTTGGTTCTTGATGGTTGCAGCTGCCAGAAGAAGGCCAGAAATGGGGTTTTCTCATATGGCTGCTTTTCAGTTATTGTGGATTAGTTTGCATAGCTTGTATTTCTGCTGGAAAGGTTTGTTATGTGTATGCTTGTCTGTACATAACCTCATTTTCTAATTCCAGTTAGTGGTTTATGATGATTTAATTCATATTTAGTGAGCTTACCTGCTTGACTTATGTTGCTTGAATGGTATGTGCATGTGCTGTCATTCGTTGCTGAGTTAGAATTGCTATATTTTTCACTTAGAAAAGTATATTTAATTTCCTTTAGGAAGTGTTTGCTGAAGCCAAATTATAAATAGAGTATTCTTGAAGCAAATAAATCCAAACGTTTCAACCTTTTGATGCAGATAATTCTATGTACGACAAGATGAGCTTGGACAGGATACTTGATTATCATTATTGATAACCTAAAGGCATTTTCCATGAGTATCAGATTCTAAATCATCAGTCTTTTGTTTTCTAAATATTTTGAAATTTTCATGCGGTTTTTTGGCCATTAAGCATGATATGGTATCCATCAAGGACAGATGTTGATTTCCCTTGCAGTCTCTTAAGTGTTTTTGTCTTTGCTCTGAGAGAATTTTTGTTGCTTGGTGTTTCAAAGTCGCCGTATAAGATGTGCTAATGGATGATTGTGGACTAGAACACATCGTGTCATTTATGTAGTGTTTCATTTATTGGATAAAAGTGTAAGTTTTTTTTTTTAAAAAAATCATTTTTTCCCCTCCAATATATTGTAAATCTAAGTTTTTTGCAGTGGCTGACACGTAGGCAAGCCCACTTACAACGTGCTCAACATGGAATTCCAATCTCAGAATATGGGGTGAGAGCCTTTGATGATATCCAAAGCACCTTAATATCCTTCTAGGAAGCCTAGCTTGTTTCTTTTCCAAAGATAGTAGAACTACTAATTAAGGTTTAGAATCTCGATCTGACCGATACGATATGGTTTTGACATCGTATCATGTCGTGCCAATATGATTTTGGTATATATATATATATATATATATATATATAGTAAGTATTAGATAAATATGTTTATTGTGTATAATTTAAAAATAAATTTTATTGAACAATTTAATATTGTTAGAAAAAATAATTAAATTTTATTTTCTTGCACTTGCATGTGTAACATGTTGATTCTTCAGGTTCTAGTCGACATGATTAGAGTACCTGATTGGGCATTTGAAGCTGCCGGTCAGGAACTCAGTGGAATGGGTCAAGATACTGCATACCATCCAGGACTTTATCTAACGGCAGCCCAGGTACTTTCATCTGAAATTTTAGGAAAATCGTTCGTTCTCAAATTCCATTAAACCTTTGTTATTTCTTGCTCATATTCTTGATCTAAAGAGTTCAAGTAGGTCGACTCCTTCAATTAGTTACTATGTTGTTGTCTGTTTTTTAGCTACTTTTGTAATGTTTGTAAATGTTTTGTTCAGTTCAATCGTTGGATATTTATCAACTTTTGTTTTCCCTTTTTACATCGATTTCCATACTGCTTTGTATTGTAGAGGGAAGCCGTGGAGGCACTAATTCAAGAACTTCCCAAGTTTCGATTGAAGGGCGTTCCGACTGACTGCAGTGAATGCCCCATCTGCCTTGAAGAATTCTGCGTTGGAAATGAGGTAATGAAGGTGTTAGTTATCTTTTGTACTTAAGATGACGCATCCTGATGCTTAGACATTAATCATAACTGGAAATTTTGCTTCAATTCATTTGTACACGCCCAAGGAGACACATTTATTCCAATTTCTTAAGCATACTTAACAAAAATGCATGCGTTGTTAATCTATCATTTGGATTCTGAAGTGGCCCCTCAATTTATGCAGGTCCGAGGACTCCCATGTGCTCACAACTTCCACGTCGAGTGCATCGACCAGTGGCTCCGGTTGAACGTGAAATGTCCAAGATGCCGCTGCTCTGTGTTTCCCAATCTGGACCTGAGCGCCCTCTCCAACCTCCAAGCAGATTCGGAACGCCCTTCACCCGGCGAGGTCGCAACTGCCTCACGGTATGTGCGGACTCAACAGCCTACCGGTCAGAGCTATCTCCTGCGGCTGCAGGAGCTGCTGCTCCGCTCCGTGCGCGGTGAGAATGCAGGTGCAGGTGACAACTTTGCTGACGTTGAGAGTGGAGGAGTGCAGGTAGTCGTCTCTCAGGTGCCGCCCAATATAATTGTACCTGTTGTGTCCTATAATGCTGTTGACCGAGCTCATGACCGTGAATAACATGTTATTATTTGATATAAGCCATAGATGCCAATTACGCCCTTTGCTCCTAATGGAAGGGATGGTTTATGCTTGGGCATCACTATGTTTACGCTTTTTGGTCCTCGGACGTTTTTTTTTTTGGAAGATTGGACATGCGAGTTGTATTTGCTAGTTTAAAGCCGATCAATTATAGAACCAAAAAAAGAAAATTCGATTATCCTTTGTCTGCCAGTATGATACATTGAATTTGCCCCATTTTTAAAAGGGAAAATTTGAGAAAACTCCCAACATCAAACTGGGCTTTGCATGCACTCCCTAATCGAAAATTTCTTTGCATGCACTCCCTGATCGAATTGACAAGACAGTTTTGTGTGTTATTTTTTTTATCAGTATAAAAGAGTAAAAATTCAGTATAAATCGTAAAGATTTGAGTATAAATTGTTGGAGATTGAGTACTAATTTAAGAAATTTAAGTATTATTTGAAAAAATTTGAGTATATATTGTTTCAATATATAGTAAAAATTTCAGTATATATTATCAAAATTTAAGTATGAATTGATTTATATTCAGTATTATTTGAAAAAATTGAGTATAAAATTTAGAAATTTGAGTATGTGAGGTTGCATACACCATATCAAGATTTTCACATGAGAAGTCATCGAAATTTTATACTCAAATTTCTTAAATTAGTACTCAATCTCAAACAATTTATACTCAAATCTTTATAATGTATACTGAGTTTTCAGTCTTTTATACTCACCACATCAAGATTTTCACATGAGAGGTCACCGAAACTTTATACTCAAATTTCTTAAATTAATACTCAATCTCAAACAATTTATACTCAAATCTTTATAATGTATACTGAGTTTTCACTCTTTTATACTCAATCCATTAGGAAGTAAATGCAAAGAATTTATTAAGTGGGGAGTGCATGCAAAGGCCAGTTTGGGATTGGGGAGTTTTCTCCAATTAACCGTTTTTAAAATTAGTTTGAAGAGTTTGGATGATATTTTTGTTAGATTTTAAAAATAATACCACCTAAATGATAAATACGATGGGGGTGTGTATGACGGATAATATATATATATATATATATATATAAAATATATAATATATATATATATATAATATATATATATACTAAAAAATATTATTTTAAAATGTTCCTATCGTGGTTTTTATCTCAATTTTATACTTTACATGACTTTCATAAATTTGTTTTGAGTATTTAGATGAGTGGGGTGTTTTGAAGTGAGTTTGGAAGAAAGATGGTCGTGTTACTGCTTTAAAAACTTATGAAATACATGTGTTTTTTTTACGTATTCAAATTTCTTTTTGTTTTATAATTTTTTAAAGAATTTAAACCCTAATATTTTAAATGAATAAGAATGAGGTTTATGTAAACAATAATATTTTTAAATTTAAATAAATTATTTTAGATTATTAGTTAATTATTATTATAATTTTTAAAAAAAATATTAGGATATAAATTTAATTAATTTGAATAAATAAAATTTTTATTAATTTTATTGTGAACGAGATTTTTAGAATTTTTTTTGAAAATTAATACTTTTGGGGGAAAAACCTTTCTTATTGGACTTTTTAATTAAAACTATTTTTTGAAATATTTAAAACAACAAATTATTTTAGAATTTTAAATGTTTATCATAATTTTTTAGCCGAGTTATTATTATTAAATACTTTTTTAATTTATATAATTGAAAATTTGATTTAGGGTTTAAATGTGTTTGGTCTTGGAGGGTGAGGGTTATCACCTAATTGCCACTATATAACGCATTCCTTTGAGGGTTTTCGTACGCAGCAGGAGCAGCCGCCGCCGGCTGCTTCTTCCGGATCCACCTCTTGCTCTTTCTTTTGGCGTTTTACTTCTTACCCTTGCTTATGATCTAGTATCTTCTCATTTGCAGTTGGAGAAGAAGCTCCCTTATGCTTTTGTTACTTCGGTGAGTATTATCCCATTTGGAGAAAGCGGCTTGCCTTGAGAAGGCAGTACCTTTTTTCTCGCATGTTATATTGCTGGAAGAAAAAAGGTAATACCTTTTTTCATTCAGGAACTATATTTGGTTTGTTTGGTTGCCTTGAGAAAAGGTAAGCCGCATTGAGAAAAAGGGTATTACCTTTTCACAAGGTTTGGATTTTGGTTGCCTTGACAAGGGTAATCTCAATGCGGCTTGCCTTGAGAAGGCAATACCTTTTTTCATTCAGGAACTATATTTGGTTTGTTTGGATAAGTTTCCAGGTGACACAGTTTTCGAGAATCAAAAGTTGTTTTCTCGTCCTTTAATGCACATTGAGATTTTTTTCGCCTATTGACCTTCAAAAAAAAATTGTCAACTTTGCATGGGTTTTGCATATTTATACTCACAAGTCCTTGCTTTCTAACCATGAGAGGAAGGTATTGGTTATGTTCCTGTTGGCTTTATATCTTCTTTTATTTGTTAACTGTACGACCTTATATGATATCTGAGTTTTCAGAAATTTTTTGCCCATGCAATTCTACAGTTTTCTGAGTGGATTGGTGTATGTTGAATATTCTTTCTGAAGCTATTTTTTTTAGTATTTAGGTTGTTTTATTTGTCTACTTGCTGTTGTTCAACTAGCTTATTTTATTTGGGGATTCTATATGTGGTGTTTATATGAGTGAATAGTTTAAGTGGTCTATTGGTGGAAAGTGGAAGGCTTGAGAATAGACACCTTGAGATTATGAATCCTGATGTTAACTCATTATTTGTTATATCAATAATTTCATTTATATTTCTCATTCATGCAAAAGCTTATGAGGATGGTAGTGGTGGTTGTCTTTCTTACTAATCCGCATGAGATTAAGCCTCCTTTTGTTTGCCACAATTTTGAAAGTGGTCATACTATCTTATGATATTTAAACTCTAAATAGGACTTCTGCTATTTGAAATGCAGTATAGAGATAATTGAAGGTTCAAATTGGGGCTAGAGGGAGGGTGAGAATAGCCGCTTTTCAAGTTTCTACAAGGGTAAATTCATTGAAGAAACAAACACAAACAATGAAAAAGAAACCAATATACTAGCTGAAATGTAAATGATAAAGTAAGTATAAGACAATTCAATCCTGATGATTTATGTGGTTCTGCAGCCTTTGCCTTTATTCCATGGCCTATGACTCTTTAGCGGCTCACTTCTTAAATGTCACTAATGTTCTCCTCGGAAGCCTGTTGGAGGTGGAGAAACCCCTTGCAACAGTCTTTCTTTACAAAAATAAGTTACAATGGAAGGAAGAGAATAGAGTGGGGATTTAAGAAACTAACAAACTATGAACACTTGCCACTATTTTAACAACTAAGTGAAACTGCATAATTATTCATTAGTTGACTCAATTTTTCATCAGGACTGTCTAACAAATTAATGATTATGTCTTGAGTCACTCAAGATGTTATCAACTGTTTATTCAAAGTATTAGACTTGTCATTAGTCTACTACTTAAAGTATCAGCAATTGACTAGTTGATTAAATTACAAACTGAGATGAACAATATCTTTTTGTTCACTTTTTCATTTATTGAGTTAATTGTCTTCCCGACTATTTAGTCGACTGAAAAAAATACATTCAGCCAACTGAAACACAGACTAAGGTAATTTCTTAGTCTGAGTCTAATCTAACCCGCCATTACATATGCTTTCACACTAAACTTTGCACAAATGAAATCCACTAATGGAGAGTTCAGAAAATATCTTTCTCTAGAACTCTATATTGTTGAGAAATCTTGCTTCCGGACCTTCCTCTTATGGTAAGCATCCAATCGACCTTATTAGTAAGCATCATATGATCTAACTCAAATATTTATTGAAACATTAAAACTCATTTGCACCAAAAAGAATTGACCTGTTATAGGTCTGCGATTCTACCCTTTCATCTAATCTTGTTCACTGCATTCTACCCTTTCATCTAATTCTCTGCAATCAATGGAATAATTGTGTAATTTAATTTCTGTTTTCTCCATATTTTGAATTATGTTTCTGCAATAGTTCAATGTTTTGTTTCTTTTCATCTTTGGAAAGTTTGATCTTGTCACCGATAGAAAAACTGTTTTTTCATTTGAAGTTATGGGCAATGTAAAATTGCATGTTATGTGATCATGAAAGGGGACGTGGCAATGCAATTTCTTTTGGGTATCTTGAAAGCCAGTATAATTTACTGAGGAGAACCTTTGGTGAGGCATGCAGGTCTTTGTAAATCAGGATTCAGGGCCCAATTGATTTTGCAATTAAGTTACGAAAGTAGTAATTAATAACTCATTGGAAGTAATAGTAAAGTATTATTGTTTGTTGCACTTCTGTATTGTTGGTATGATCCTGGCTTATTCTCATGCTTACATGCTTATTTCTGGATATCCCTTGCAGCTATTATATTCCAAAATTAAAGTCTGATTGACTTTACTCCCCTTTTAGAGGATTATATCTCACTAATTAAATAATTGTAACTATGCTCGTTTATCTCTTTTGATAAGATATTATCGTTTCGGCGGTGAGGTATTATAAAAATTTATCGGATTTTTTTGGAGTTGGTCTTCTAGATTTTTGAGCGTTTCTATTTATTTGTGGCGTGAAATTTGTGAGTTGATCGGTTATTCGAGGTTGAAAAAATCTTGTTAATCATTATCGTATGACAAGGATTAAAAAGGGCGATGATGAGCATTGCTTCTTCTGACACCTCTTGTTTGAGATGGGCTGCTTTATGTAAGCTCTTCGTTGAGCAGAGTAGCAAATGTCTGAGACCCTTTCATGATCTAATTCTATAAAGGACATGATTCCAAGATCCCGCTACTTGGCTTTCTAGTTTTTTATTCTTTTTTGTACAACCAAATTATTCATGTCTCTTTGACATCTCTCTCGAAATCATCCCAAGTTCATAACAAATAATTCGCAGTAGAGAAAGCATCCATGTAATGTCAAACCTCAGTCATTTGTTGTGATTATTTCTTTTCGTCAAATAGTTAACTAATTGTTCTTGGGCCACGATGAGTAATGCTTTATTTTCCCGGACAACTCTTGTTTGAGAAGGGCTTTAATGCTTCTTCCTTGAGCAGATTTAGCAATGAACTGAGCCCTCGTTGAACTATTTTGTTTTCATACAAAATACTTTTGGTTTTTTTTATCAAAAGGCATATATGAAAATGTATATTTATCAAAAAAAAACATCCTGGTGTTTATTTTTTTTTATCAAAGGGTAGGTGGATTTAAAATTAGTTTACTTCTTTTATATTTTTTTTGTCAATAATTTTTTTTGCAGTTCATTTTTGAGATATTCGAATTATTTTTTTTATAATTTTTATTTTAAAATAATATATTATGATTTGGATGTAATTATTCTCATCTTTTCTTATTTTATATTTTTTTTTGGCTTGTATAACTTTTGACTCATTATGAATTTTTTATTGTATTTTATTGTGATCTTAAAAAATTAAGAAATAATTAAAAGATTATTTTATAAATAAATAATAAATAATAATTATATATTTTAAAACTGAGATAAATATTAGGCCATGTTGATTTTAAAATTTGATAATATTAAATATTATAATATTAGGTCTAACGTGGTCTTAAAATTTGAAAATATTAGGTCTATATTCAAAATTTAAATAATTTTTTAAAATAATTATAAATAATTAAAATAAGGATATAAATAAAAAAATATAAATAAAATAAAAGTAAAGCAAGATATATAAAATATAAAAAAGAAATAGAGTTTTTGCAAAATTATAAATTCATAATATTTAAAATTATTTAATTGAATTTTTCTAGATATATTAGTGAGTTTTTATTGAAATTCATTTATACATTTAAAATATTTAAATTTTCAATATTTAATATCATTAGGTAGGGTTGATTTAGAAAAAAGTAATTATAATGTCAAAATTTAATACTAACCACTAGCAATGATCTTCTAGTATAGTATCATTTGTCATGGAATAATGCATCATGTAGCGGTTGAAAATATTACGTCTTTATTTTTTTATTTTTAAATCTTATTATTTATTTTATTTTCTTTCAATTTATATTTGATTTTAATTTCTATTATATTTATTTCTTATATTATTAATCTATAAATTGTATTTATTTATATATATATTATTTTATTCTTTTATTTTATATTTATATTTTATCTTTTTATAGTTTTTTTTATCTTCTCTCTATTTTGTATTTATTATTTTATTATTTATTCATATTATATATATATATTTTTACTTATTATTTTATTTTATTTTTAATTAAATTAGATCTTTATTTAAAGTTCTATTTTTGTATATTTTATTTTATTTATTTTAATTTTATATCTGAAGTTAGTATTTAATTTAGATTTAGATCTTAGAAAATTTAACAGAGGGTCTGATATCTTGGGATATCAGGTCTAACATGCTTGATATTTATTTTTTTATAATAAAATTTTAAAATATATAATTATTTTTAATAATTTTTTTAATGATATTTATTCTATCTTAATTTTCATATATAGATTTTATTTTAATTTTATATTTTTTAATATATAAAATTCTATCAACTCTATTTTTTATTCTTATTTTATTTATATTTATATTTTATATTTATATTCTTATTTCAATTATTTATAATTATTTTGAAAAATATAATTTCGATTTTGAATATCGGAGAGTTTAATATTTTCGAATTTGAAGCTTATGTTAAATTTGATATTTTGTGATTTTAGATTTAATGTAGTCGGATATTTATTTTATTTTAAAATTAAAATATATAATTATTATTTATTATTTATTTATAAAATAAATTTTTTAATTTTTTCACAATCATAAAAAAAATATAATAAAAAATTTGTTATGAGTTGAATTGTATAAAGTTGAAAGAGATATATATAGGATAAAAGAAGATAATATTTGTATTCGAATTATAATTTATTATTTTAAAATATAATTATAAAAAAATAATTCGAATATTTTGAAATTGAACTGTGAAAAAGTATTGTTGGAGGTAGGAATATAAGAAAAATAAGTTAATTTTATATACGCTCTTTTGATAACAAAATCGAAATGCTTTTATCCGTGTTTTTATCCATACAAACGAATGTATGGAGTTTGCATTAATGATCTGTCATTCTAAGCGAAGGTTGAGCTTGCTGGTTACATAAGAAATTGCCATCGATTTTTTACCAAAGGGCGCACGTGAGAATTGATATCATCAAAAGGTGTACTGAGGTTTCATTTTTACCAAAGAGTATAGCGATTTTAGTGATCTTCCTCTTATACCCCTCCAGCCAAGAAATGTATTTCTTATTTCACAATTCTGAGACATCCGAACCACTTTATCAGTTTTCTTAATTTAAAATAATATTTTATTGTTCGGATGTCTCAGGGAGTCGAATTTTTCTCCTTTCTCTCTCAGCGCAGCAACCTAATTGTTATTGTCGAAGGTGGAGGACATTGTGTGCGCCTTAGCTGTGCTATAGTCGCGAGCTCATCCCCCAATCCCTCTCCCATCCAAAATCCTAGGGAAGTCTGTCCGTGTGTCCCTGAGGCGGCTTTAAGTGTTTGTGTGGAAGTCCACACTGATCGACACTCTCTAAAATAGGGGTTAGGGTTTCTGCACGGTTTTTTTTATAATGGTAGAAAAAAGATCTGTTGGTGTTTCTGCCTTTTCTTCCTTTGCATTATCTACCAAGATATGTTAGCGATATCTTAGGTCAAAATAAGCATAGTTTTTGCACAGATTTAAACTTATTTTTGCTTAATAAATTTGTAATGTATAAAACTTGTATGCTTCAGATGACTTTGGACAAAAAGTACATTGGTGCAGTATTTTAGGTCACTTTAAAAATTTCTTTTGAAGCATTTCAAATTTTAAATAATCGACACATTACGAATATCAAAGAGTCGTCCTTCAGTGTTTTCTTGGACATACAAGAATTGCAGCATATCCATGGAATTTTGATGAATATATTTGAAAGTTAGGATTCAACCTCGTAAATTTTTAAATTCTCTAGTAACACTTTTAGTTATGAACTGTAAACACTAATTATAGTAAGATAAAACAGGTATAAAGATGTTCTGAAATGATTTTATTTCGATCCATTTCAGTTATTTGTATTTCAGGCCTACCGAGGACCTAAAATGATTTTACTTCAGGCTCTCGGTAAACCTGAAATAAAATCATTTCAGGCCTATCGAGGTCCTGAAGTGAACTTACTTCAGGCCTTCAGTAGGCCTGAATAAATTCATTTCAGGCCTATCGAGGGTCTGAAGTAAAATCATTTCAGGCCCTCGGTAGGCCTGAATAAAATCATTTCAGGCCTACCGAGGGCCTGAAATAAACTCATTTCAGATCCTCGGTAGGCCTGAAATGATTTCATTTCAGTCCCAACGTGAGCCTGAAATTTTCATTTCAGGCCCACGTTGGGTCTGAAATAAAATCATTTTAGACCCAAAGTGAAATCATTTCAGACCTATATTCTTGATGATAACTAAATATTTTAAATGTTTCAGGTGTACGGGTTGCGTTCACCAGACGAGATATTGCTTTGTTACTGGGTATAGTGGACCGTGGTGTTTCCGTCCCTATTAATTCAATTAAAGCATTGGGTGCCCTCTATCTTACTTATTTCTCAAAAGAAAAATAACTTACCAGAACAAGAATTGAGGAGTTACAGACCTACCGAGGGCCTGAAGTGAATTCATTTCAGACCCTCGGTAGGTCTAAAATGATTTCATTTCAGGCCCGCGTTGGGCCTGAAATGAATTCATTCAGGCCCATGTTGGGTCTGAAATGATTGTTGGGTCCGAAATAAAATCATTTCAGGCTCAAAGTGAAATCATTTCTGGCCTATATTCTTGATGATAACTAAATATTTTAAATGTTTCAGGTGTACCGGTTGCGTTTACCAGACGAGATGTTGCTTTGTTACTGGGTATAGTGGACTGTGGTGTTTCCGTCCCTATTAATTCAATTAAAGCATGGGGTGACCTCTTACTTCTCAAAAGAAAAACAACCTACCAGAACAAGAATTGAGGAGTTACTTAAATATTATTCCAAAAGTATTGAATCAGAGGATAATGTTTTATTAGTGTGTAAATTCTATATTTTATATATATTTGTTTGTATCTTATTTTCGTCTAGTACATATAAGGTGTTGGTGCAAGTTGCATCAATGATGTTCACCTTTAAGTGTTTTAATGTTTGACAATATACTTAAGTCAGTGATACATTGAACAGACAAAGGGGAGTAAGAGAGAAGTAACCTTAGCTGAAGAAAAGACCTAGTTAATCTAGGCATCGAAACCCTAAGTCCCAACGAAGGGCTGTTGGGCACCTAGCGAAGGGCTGCTAGGTATCGAAACCTTATGACCTAGCGAAGGGCTGCTAGGCACCTAGCGAAGGGCTGCTAGGTATCGTAACCCTAAGACCTAGCGAAGGGCTGCTAGACACCTAGTAAAGGACTACTAGGCATAGAAGACCTAGCGAAGGGCTGCTAGGCACCTAGCGAAGGGCCGCTAGGCACCTAGCGAAGGGCCGCTAGGCATAAAAGACCTAGCGAAGGATTGCTAGGCACCAGGCGAAGGACCGCTTGGTAACAAAAGACCTAGCGAAGGGCTGCTAGGCACCTAGCGAAGGATTGCTAGGTAATGAAGTCTTGGTCCAAGGGACTGAGCAACTTAGCTGAGCGATGACTAAGGACAGGAGTAGAGACGGGTCGGGGTTCGGGCGTCTCGAGATCCGGAGTAATCGGAGGCTAAGCAAAAGTTCATCCGAAGGACTGGGTGGCAACCTGTCTCCTGAAAGGAGTAGGTGAAGGGCGAGTTCTCGGGGATAGGAACTTGTGCCGGTTCGACCTAGGGTTTCGTGCAAATCCGAAGTCCGAACCAAGTCCTTAAGGCTAACATTATATGTATATGTGCTATGTGGTTTTGTATCTTGCAGGTACCAAAAGTGGAAGAAAGAATATGCTGCTGGAGGCCCTAAGCAGGGCGCCCCCAGTGTTGGGGGCGCCCCCAGCCATCCAGGGCGCCCCCAGCAGTGGGGGCGCCCCCAGGCAGTAGTAAAGAAGCAGGAAACGTGAAAGCAGGCATAACAGTGTCAACCGGGGCGCCCGGATTAGTAGCTGTTTTGCTGTTTCGAAGCCAGAACACAGGATAAGCCTCCACGGGGGCGCCCGGAGCATCCGGGGCACCCTGGTCAATGTTCTTATCACCTGCGGCGAGGTAGGCGCAAGGATAAGAGTTGACCGAGTCTTCCGGGGCGCCCCCAGCGTCCGGGGCGCCCCCAGGAGGCCTATATAAGGGGCTTCGACCCCTCTGCTTCAGATACAACATTCCAGATTGATTCTGATCATTCCGACCGACGACAACGCGCTAGAAACAAGGCTCTATGACCGGGAGGCTCCAGGAGGAAGTGCGCGGCACTTCGGAGGTCCAGATCGGCCAAGTTTCATATTTGTGTTCGGTTTGCTTTTAATTATTCCGCACTTTAACTTTCAATATCTTTTTGATTGTAATTGCAAACTGTAAGACGGGTTTTCTTCGCCTCTGGAAATTCCGGAAAGGAGACCAATAGTGGACTCACGCCGAGTACATAGGCCTTGGACGTACTGACCCAGGGGGGTCGGGAACCAAGTAAATAAATCCCGCGTGTCCTTCTATTCTGCATTTATTTTTCTGTTTTTACTTTTCCGCTGCGCTACTAATTTTCTAAGTCTAGAACGAACGAGTTTTTCACGAGGTTTCCGCGAAAGATTCTCACGATCGATATTCACCCCCCCTCTATCGACGGCACCGGTCCTACATAAGGTCCCTCTAGGTCTTGTAGATATAGTAGATGATTATGAAAATCTTGCTAGATTCAACTGGGTCGAAGCCATCAATCAATTTTTGTCTCCACAATTACTTAAGATTTGGGACTTATTTTCATCAACTCAGGGATACCACACTAGCACCAACCTCCCTTACCTACAGGGATTTACTGGGCTTTTGGCAGTGAGTAGAATTTTGTTATTAAATTTTATAATATTTTATTGTCGTTAATGTATTTGTGTGGAAAACTGGGTGTATACATGGTTTTTGGAGCATGTACCAATCAAAAATCATACAATGTTCAAGGACCCCGAATAAATAAGTGAAGGAATATTCCTTCGTATATTAGTAGGGTGAGGGCCCTTGTCGACCGACTCTCGTCCGAAAAGGTAATTATTCTAAATTGTGACCTATGTTAGTTTGATATGGAGCCGGTAACATTTGTGTATTTGTTAATTGATAGGTGATGATTGAAATAATTCCTAACCTAAATGAAAAAAATATTGTTTTAGGACCTTGATATCGGTGATGACATTCCACGACCAATGGAGACATCACAAGGAGATGACACAGAAGTTGTAAGACAATGTGGTGACTGCAATCTTAAAGACAACCGAATCAAGGAGCTAACAGAGGAGAACATTTGTTTGAATGAAAGGGTTAAGGAATTACTTGCAATGATTGAAAAAAAAGGGTCATGGAGACTCAAGCAAACTATTCTATAGTCGATCCTCTTTCTAATCCAATAACTTGTAGAACAAGGAGAGGACGTGACCGAAGTCGGTATAATTACAGGGATACTCCAATTGGCAGTCTATTATGGCATCAGCTATTACCTAAGGGGAAGCGGAGCAAGAAACAAATATCAGATGTCAGGGACAAGGAAAAAAAGAGAAATTAGTGAGAATGATATGGATGAAGCAAGAGAAACCATAACTGTAATGGATGTCATGTTTAAAAAAGACATAGAGGAGGAAACAAAAAGGATCTCCGAACTCTACAGAATGAGGCAACAAGGCATTGATGTATGTGATTTACTTTCATATAAAATAGGTCAATTTTTTGATTTTGGTCATTAATTAGTTTTTTTAAATTTATCAATGTAGTTTATGAAGAAATATTTTATGAATTCAAAGAAAGAAAATCAAGATAAAAATGTGACCTACCTGATAAATAAATTAGAGAACCTAAAGTAAGTTAGGATACATAGTTTAGTTAATATATCTTGTTCTTTAATATATAATTTTATCAATTAACTTGGTAGGTTGACAACTGAATTTATTTAGGAGGATGCACCCTTTGCTTTGAATATGCATTCATTCTTATTAATCCTAAATGGAGAGGTTTTTACAAAAGGTGAGGTAATTGATGCCTTTTGTAAAATTCTATTTAGGGGAGCATCCACATGTGGTAGGCCATATAAAAAGTCAATTTATTGGTCAACCTTTTTTACAGTAAATGATCTAAATGAATTTAGAAGATATATTATAGAAGACCTAATATTATGATTTGGTTATTAATAATTTTGTCTGTGCATTTTTTAGTTATCAATAAGATCCTCAAGAAAGTTTTTCCCTGTAACAAATGATGAAGACAGATATGATAAATCAAGAGTTTAGATATATTTTAATACCTTTATGCAGTGATAATGCACATTTTCACATGTTGGTGGTGGATACAGAATCAATGACTTTCAATTATTTAAATTCTCTTGCTAGTGACCGTAAATATAAGAATGAATTTGACTCAGCAGTGATCAACCATTATTTATTTATATGTTAATCATTTAGTATAAAATGTCATTGATGGTGAATTTTAAATTTATGATATTAATTACAGGTAAAAGAACTAAAACAATATAGTCGCGAGCAACTTACGACTATTTATCCATATCTTCAAAGTGTTGGTGCAGACAGCACCTAAGTCGAACCTGTGTTTTGATAATGGCAAAAGGGTTCAAAAGTTAAGATGTTATGTTTATCTAACATACTACTTGAGTGTGCAGATTAAAGTCCTAGCAAAGGACTGCTAGGCACCTAGCGATGGACTGTTAGGCATCAAAACCCTAAGACCCAGCGAAGGGCTGCTGGGCACCTAGTGAAGGGCTGCTAGGAGTCAAAGACCTGATGAAGGACTGTTGGGCACCAGGCTAAGGACTGCCTGGAACTAAAGACCTGGCGAAGGACTGCTGGACACCAGGCGAAGGACTGCCTGGAACTGAAGACCTGGCAAAGGGCAGCTAGGCACCTGGCGAAGGACTGCTGGGCAAAAATCCAACCGGAGGAGCCGGTTGGCAACAGGTAAATTCTCCCGAGAGGAGTAGGTGAGGACGCGTTCTCCGTCGAGGGAACAATAGGCGTCGGTTCGACCTAGGGCTCCATTTTGGAGACCCAAAGTCAGAACCAAGACAGCTAAGGTTGTATAAACCTAATACTTGATTGCTTTGTGTTGTTTTGGACTAACCCTGGATGCAGGACCGAAGGAATGAGTTTCTGCAGCTCAGAATACTTCAAAGGAGAGAGGCAACAGCTGAGTAGGGCGCCCCCAGTGTCCCGGGCGCCCCCAAGGTCAAGGCAAAACAAGTTAAGCAAGAGTACGCTTCGGAAGCTTACTGAGCAGGGCGACCTCGTGCTCCCGGGCGCCCCTAGTGCCCAGGGCGCCACGGGCTCAAGCTAACGAAGTGGATAAAACTTATCCAACCGAGAAGCCCGCTGAAAGAGTCAACCAGGGCGCCCCCTGCGTCCCGGGTGCCCCCACAGTCAACTCTCAGCCCTATTCGAGTGGGATAAAGGCTGACCGAGACTTGCTCGGATCGGTTAAATGAGACTTCATTAGCCTCATTACGGAAGAATGATCTAGTTCTAACCCCATGATGGATGTCTCCAACAATCTGGTCTTGGGGATGACTAGAGGCTAACCTAGTTGTCCTAGATGTTGGTGGTGCTTCTTGAATGATTTCACTAGACATTAGCTCAGCCTCAGGATCTGGCTGATCTATGGGTTGTCTAGGCTCACCGTCATCGGATTCATCACCATCAACAACATTTGGACTTTCATTCAAACTTAGTCTCCTAAGTTCGAATTGGACTTCATCTTCTGGTTGTCCATTGGCTTTTGGAATTTCTTCAAAGACAACATCAGAAGATTCTTCAACCAATCTAGATTTCTTATTGTAGACTCGGTAGGCTTTGCTAACTAGGGAGTACCCGACCAGTATCCCTTCATCAGCCTTTGCCGTGAACTTTCCAAGGTGGTCCTTGGTGTTTAGAATAAACACCTTACAACCAAACACCTTAAGGTGTTTAACCGTAGGTGGTTTTTCAAACCAAAGTTCATGAGGAGTCTTACCTAAGAACCTATGGATGAGGACTCGGTTTTGCACGTAGCAAGCTGTGTTTACAGCTTCGGCCCACAAGTAGCTCGGTAGTGAGTACTCATGAAGCATGCTTCGCGCAGCCTCTTGTAAGACCCGGTTCTTCCTCTCTATAACACCATTTTGTTGTGGTGTTCTAGGTGTGGAGAACTCATGTCTATACCCTCTAACTTGACAAAACTCTAAAAACCGTTGGTTTTGAAATTCACCTCCATGATCACTTCTTATTGTCTTAATTGTTGATGATTTTTCATTTTCAACTCTTCTACAAAAGGAAATGAAAACATCTAAGGTTTGGTCCTTATATTTTAGAAAATAGGTCCATGTATATCTAGTAAAATCATCAATGATAACAAAACAATATCTACTTCCATTCAATGATATGATAGTGCTACAATCAAACAAGTCCATATGAAGTAAATCCAATGCGGTAGAAGTACTTATAGTGCTTTTACCTTTATGTGCAGATTTTGTTTGCTTACCCATTTGACATGCATCACAAATCTTTTCTTTTTCATACTTGATGCTTGGTAAGCCACGAACTAATCCCTTGTTGGCCAACTTCCGGATGTTCTTCATGTTAACATGTGCTAGCCTCCGGTGCCAAAGGGTGGACTCCTCTTCTTTTGACATGAGACACTTAGCAAAAGTATTAGTAGCACTTTTAAAGGAAACTTGGTAAATGTTATCTACTCTTGTTCCTACTAGTACCGTGTCAACATTGTCATGTTGTCTAACTAGACATTGACTTGATTGAAAATTAATTATGTAACTCACATCATACAATTGACTGACACTTAGGAGATTAAATGTCATCCCCTTAACTAGAAGGACATTCTTAATCCTAAGACATTCGGATATTTGAATGTCTCCTATTCCTATGACCTTAAGACTACCATTGTTACCAAATGAAACTTTACCTCTACTTTTTCTTTGAAGTGTGGTAAACAATGATCTATCCCCGGTCATGTGTTTGGAGTATCCACTATCAACGAACCAAGTTGATAGATGCTCCCCCTCAATCATAACCTACACAATTCGAAATATAGAAGTTTTAGGTACCCAAACCTTGGGACCTAAAGTACATACTAGACAAGACTTAGGCACCCATGCCTTGACAACTTTCCTTTGAGCCCTAGGTGTCTTAGATTGTCTAATATCAGTCCTAGACATCAAAGACACAAATGATGGTTCTTTGGGTCGGTAACCAATACCGACCCTATTGTAGACTGCCCTTTGGGTATTCAAGATCATGTCTAAGGTCTTTGAGCTAGTTGAGAACTTCTCAAGAACACTCTTGAGTCTCTCAACTTCACTCTTCAATGATTTGTTTTCATCCTCTAACATTGCAACATGTAAATCATCTAAATCCTCATCCCTAGAGGACTTCAATTGTTCAACATTAATTTTCAAAGATTTAATCTCATCCTCTAACATTTCAACATGGAAATCATCTACATCCTCATCCCTAGAGGACTTCAATTGTTCAACTTCTAATTGCAATGATTTAACCCTATTTTTTGACTTTTTCAACATATTGGTTAAGCATGCAATAGCT
Organism: Boesenbergia rotunda; assembly: GCA_024364735.1. Classification (NCBI taxonomy): domain Eukaryota; kingdom Viridiplantae; phylum Streptophyta; class Magnoliopsida; order Zingiberales; family Zingiberaceae; genus Boesenbergia; species Boesenbergia rotunda. The sequence continues at coordinate 70,623 of JAGFNQ010002090.1, read as the reverse complement.
CTATATCATTTCTCAAGTTCGGGAGTGATTATCTCTTCATCATCTGAAGATGATGAAGCCGCGTTTGAGGAGTCAGAGGATTCATCACTGCTTTCTTCTCCTCTAAGAGCCATGAGTGCCACATGTCGTGCGCTCTTCTCCTCCTTCTCTTCATCGGATGAACTTGAGGAGGATTCATTCTAATTGGCCTTCAAAGCCTTCTTCTTTTTGGATATATCCTCCTTCTTTTTGAGCTTTGGGTAGTCCTTCTTAAAGTGTCCTTTCTTACTACATTCAAAGCAAGTAATATTATTCTTATCAAGCTTAACTTCACTTGGGTTACCTTTACCCTTGAAGCGTCGACCCTTCCTCATCATTCTTGTAACGAAATTGGTCATCTCAGAGGAAGAAGAGCCGCTGCCATCCTCCTCGGACTCGGATTCGGAAGAAGATGAAGATGATGAGACTTCCTTCTCCTTCTTCTTCTTGTTCTTTTCTCCTGCAACTAAGGCAATCCTCTTCTCCTTGGGGTCTTTGTTAGCCATTTCATGCAATTCTATTTCACAAAACAAAACATCTAATTTGACAATTGATAAGTCCTTGGAAACTTTGTAGGTATCCACCATGGATGACCACAAAGCATTCCTTGGAAATGCTTTCAACACATATCTCACAAGGTCGCGATTCTCGACCTTTTCATCAATAGAATGGAGACCATTGAGGACTTCCTTGAACCGGCTATGAAGTTCACTCACCATTTCATTTTCTTTCATGGTAAGGTTTTGTAGTTGTTTGAGGAACAAATCCCTCTTGGCGATTCTTGAATCTCGGGTGCCCTCATGGAGTTCAATGAGTTTATTCCACAAATCTTTTGCACTTGTGAAGGGACCAACCTTGATGAGTTGATCTTTGTTCATGCCACATTGTAGGGTCACCACCGCCTTCGCGTCGGCTTCACTCTTCCGAGTTTGTTCAGCCGTCCAACGCCAAGATTCTAGTTCTTTGCCTTCATCATCCTTTGGAGGGGTAAAATTCTCCTTCACCGCGAACCAAGTGTTGATATCCATCTTTAGGTAATACTCCATCTTCGATCTCCAATATTGAAAATCTGCACCATCGAAGAAGGGAGGTCTAGTGGTGCTAAAACCTTCTCTCAACGCCATTGATGATAGCTTTCGGTTGTTAATCCGCTTGTACAGAGCCCCAAGCTCTGATACCACTTGTTGGAACTTGGATGGCTAGAGAGGGGGGGTGAATGTAGCCAGACACTTAAACTTCGCACCTTTTCAAATTTTCCTGCACTTAGATGTTTAGTAGCACAGCGGAAGCAATAAAAACAGAGTATGCAGTAAACTAAATCCTAAGTTAAGCACAAGCACAAGAACGCTAACAAGAGGATTTACAAGGATCGGGGATAACTTGCCCCTACTCCTTGGCGTGTCTGTAAGGTGGGCGATCCCTTGATCGTCGACAGATCAAGCCCCGGAAAATCCGGATAATAAGCAACCTCCTTCTCGGTGGAGTAATCTCTCCACAGCGTTTTAAGATGATGAAGTATAAAGTATAGGAAACACAAGAAGGATCTTACTTAGCACTTAGAACTACAAGAACACAAGCAAACCTCTCTGAGCTCCACCCAGCGCAGATCTCACGCAAGACTCTCCTCTTCGTGTCTTCTCGCTGATGGACTCAAGTTCCCTGTTTCTCTTCTCTTAAGTGCCCAAGTAACGGAAGGTTGCTTCAAGGATCATAGATGCTTGCTCAAGATGATGGAACAACAGATCGCACAAGCAGCACACAAGATGTCGCTGCAAGCTCTAGCGAGAAGTCTCTTCAGCCCGTCTCCGCTATGCAGCTTAAGTCTTCTCCACTATCGCCAGGTCACCACCTCACTGCAGCCTCCAGCTGCTCACCTGCCAACGCTAGCTACCACAGAGCTCTCCCTGGACTCCCTGAGCTTCCCTCAGCCAAGCTCTAGTTAGCAGCTCTAGTCAGCAGCTCCAGCCGTTGCAACCTGAGATGGCAAATGGTCAAACCTGCTCCAAGGAAAGGCTTCCATTGACTCTCCTTGAGTGTTTGAATCCATCCCTGTCACCTGCACACTTAATCAGAGCATTAGCACAGCATATCAAGCATAGAATCAAGTATCAGAGATTAAGCGCAGAGAATCAGATGTGTTCAGACGCGATCAGAGCGTCAAACAGTGCATTTTGAATTAAAGTGATCAGTCACCGGACCGATCAGAGAGCCTCCTGATCGGTCACCAGACCGATCAGGGTGGGTTCAGACCGATCAGGCTCCATCCTGATCGGTCCCCAACGCTCAATCAGAAATCGCGATTTCTTTGGGACTCTCCTGGACCGATCACCAGACCGATCCCAGGTTGTGGATCGATCACCAGACCGATCCACCCCATTGCCGGGCGATTTCTGAGCTTCGCAGTCCAACCCTCCTGATCGGTCACCAGACCGATCAGGGCATGCTCAGACCGATCAGGCTCCGTCCTGATCGGTCATAGTGAGGAACTCGCGACACTTGATCGTTCTCCAGAACGGTCCGAACAGTGTTCCAGATCGGTCATCAGACCGATCAGGAGCAGATCAGTGAGGTTTCCAAAAACCTACTGGATGCTCCCTGATCGGTCACCGGACCGATCTGGAGCAGAGTAGCAGGGGAACTCAACCCACCTGTGGGCTCCCTGATCGGTCACCAGACCGATCAGGAGCCGTGCAGTGAGTGAAACGCATATTCCCTGATCGGTCACCAGACCGATCAGTCATCGTTGGATCGGTCACCAGACCGATCCACGAAGGAGCACCGTGCCAACTTCCCTGATCGGTCACCAGACCGATCCAGGGACTCCAACCTAGCCCTCCAAGCTAGGACCTGGCCTTCCAAGCCAGGATTTCATCAACCTAGCCCTCCAAGATAGGACCTGACCCTCCAAGCCAGGACTTTTTCACACCTAACCCTCCAGGTTAGGACTTTTCTCACACCTAACCCTCCAGGTTAGGACTTTTCACACCTAGCCCTCCATGCTAGTAATTTCCACACCTAACCCTCCAGGTTAGGACTTTTCACACCTAGCCCTCCAAGCTAGGAATTTCTCACGCCTAACCCTCCAAGTTAGGACTTTTTACACCTAGCCCTCCAAGCTAGGATTTTCTCACGCCTAACCCTCCAAGTTAGGACTTTTCAACCCCGTGTCTAATCCCCGATCAGGACTTAATCATAATCATAATCATCAACCTAAACTAAAATCGGTGTCAACACCAAAACAACAATCAGGGTCAGACTACATTAACATTTTTCTCCCAAGTGAATAGAGAGCTTAACCTAGAAATTTTGTCCCAAAGGATCAATGTTTGAATCAAATTTTTTTTCCAAGGATCAAAATGTAAATCAAAATATTTTTTTAAAGGATCAAATTTTTTTCATTTTATCATAAGGATTATAACTTAGCCCTTTAATCTAATCTAACTTAAGATATTGTCAAACATCAAAAAGAGGGAGATTGTTGTTGCAAGAAGCATCAGTGATGTCTTCCTCGAGAGTTTCAATGTTTAACAATATGCTTAAGTTAGTGATATATTAGAACAAGGAAGGGTTAGTCAAAAAAGGAGTACCAAAGTGAAGGAAAGTCCTAGTTAACCTGGGCAATAAGTCCTGGTTGGAAGAATTGGGCACTAAGTCCTGATCATGGATTGGACGCTAAGTCCTGGCCGCGGGCTGGGCACCGAAGACCTGACCGAGGGTTGGACACGAAGTCTTGATTCAAGGAATTGGACAATAAGTCCTTGCCGAGGGCTGGGCACCGAAGTCCTGACATAGGGTTGGGCATTCCTGGTGAGTGAAGCTGGGCAAAAGTCCTGGTGAGTGAAGCTGGGCAATAAGTCCAGGTGGTGGGCTGGGCACAAAGTCATGATCGTAAGATTGGGCAAAAATCCTGGTGAGTGAAGCTGGGCAAAAGTCCAACCGGATGAGTCGGTTGGCAAAACTTCTCCTGAGAGGAGTAGGTGAAAGATGCGTTCCCGGGAAGGGACACATAGGTGTTGGTTCGACATAGGGTTTCGCGGGAAATCCGAAGTCAGAACTAAGTCTCTAAGGTTAAGATTATCTATATATTTGTCTTGTCTTTGATTGTATTGTAGGTGATGGTGCAGACAGCACCCAAGTCGAACTTGTGTTTTGATCAATGGCAAAGAGTTCAAAAGTCAAGATGTTTTGTTTTTCTAACATACTACTTGAGTGTGCAGATTAAAGTCCTAGCGAAGGACTGCTAGGCACCTAGCGAAGGACTGCTAGGCATCAGAACCCTAAGACCCAGCGAAGGGCTGCTGGGCATCTAGCGAAGGGCTGCTAGGAGTTAAAGTCCTGGCGAAGGACTGCTGGGCACCAGGCGAAGGACTGCATGGAACTGAAGACCTGGCGAAGGACAGCTAGGCACCTGGCGAAGGACTGCTGGGCAAAAGTCCAACCGGAGGAGCCGGTTGGCATCAGGTAAATTCTCCTGAGAGGAGTAGGTGAGGACGCGTTCCCCGTCGAGGGAACAGTAGGCGTCGATTCGACCTAGGGCTCCATTTTGAAGACCCAAAGTCAGAACCAAGACAGCTAAGGCTGTATAAACCTAACACTTGATTGCTTTGTGTTGTTTTGGACTAACCCTGGATGCAGGACCGAAGGAACGTGTGTTTGCAGCTTAGAATGCCTAAAGGAGAGAGGCAAGTAGCTGAGCAGGGCGCCCCCAGTGTCCCGGGTGCCCCCAAGGCCAATACAAAACAAGTGAAGCAAAGATGTGCTTCGGTAGCTTACTGGGCGGGGTGACCCCATGCTCCCGGGCGCCCGGGCGCCCGGGCGCCCCCAGTGCCCAGGGCGCCCCGCACTCAAGCCAACGAAGCGGATAACTTTATCCAGCCGAGAAGCTCGCTGAAAGGGTCAACCAGGGCGCCCCCAGCGTCCCGGGCGCCCCCAGCGTCTCGGGCGCCCCCAGCGTCCCGGGCGCCCCCAGAGTCAATCCTCAGCCCTATTCGAGTGGGATAAAGGCTGACCGAGACAATTCCGGATCGGTTGACACATGGGGGGCGCCCTCAACGTTCAGGGCGGCCCAAAGTGCTATAAATAACATCCAACCCCAAGGCTTCTCAACATCAACTTCTTCCAACGCTATTACGCTCTTCTGCTCCATCGTTCTGCTCCGAAAACCTCCCAACTCGAGATACAAGCGCTGACGACGTCCCCCTGCTCCAAAATACAATCCACACCGGGCGTCAGTAACGAAGAGCTGTTTTTTAAGTTTACTGTACTACTCTTGTAACATCTTTCTGTAAACTGTTTTGCGTATATAGAATTGCCCGCAGTAAACGGTCAACGACCGTGGGCCTTAGAGTAGGAGCCGACCGCGACTCCGAATTAAGTAAAATCTTGGTGTTTGCGTACTGTTTTGTTTTTAATTTTTCCGCTGCATATTCTCTTTTTCAATCCGAAACGACTTACGATATTCACCCCCCCTCTATCGTTTTCTCTCGATCCAACAAGTGGTATCAGAGCGGGGAAGCTCAAATTTGGTGCAACCACCAATTTGAGAATTTTTCGGATTTGTTTTCAAAATCTTTTTAATATTTTTTTCTTTCGTTGAAAATTTTTCTCGTTAATCGAGGTTGGTGCAACACCCCTCGACAAATATTTTTCTTCTACTTCCCGCACTACTAATCCAAGACCAAGTCTTGGGATATCTCTTTCCTTTTTCTTTTAGTTTCAGTTAAATGACCATGCAAGAAGGATTCAGCACAGCCAGACCTCCACTTTTCAGTGGAGAAGACTTTTCCTACTCGAAAAGTCGAATGGAGGTCCACCTGAAAACTCAGGTGGACATGTGGATAATCATCCAGTCTGGACTGGAGATTCCAAGGAATGTTGAAGGAGTACCACAGCCATACACTGTGTGGGATACCGCTCTGAAAAGAAGAATTGAAGCTGATGCGAAAGCGACCCAGACCCTTCAATGCGGCCTGACCAAGGAAGAGTTGAATCGAGTAGGACCATTCAACAGTGCCAAGGAGCTGTGGGGCAAGTTGATCGAGCTGCACGAAGGAACTTCCGACACTCGAATCAGCAAGAGAGATCTCCTCCTGAACAAGTTGTACACGATCAAGATGAATGACAACGAAACAGCAGCCCAGCTCCATGCCAGAATTCAGGAGTTAATGAACGGACTACACACAATCGGTCACAAGGTAGAAAACCGTGACTTGATAAGGTACACTCTCAACGCTTTCCCGAAAAACACCTTATGGGCATCTATGGTAGATGCATACAAGGTTTCAAGGGACCTTTCAAAAATAAAGTTAGATGAACTATTTTCTGAATTAGAGTTGCATGAGCAGACTAACTGTAATCTGGCCGAGAAAGGCATCGCTTTTTTTTACAGGTAAAGCTGGAAAGACAACCAAGAAAAAGCCTCAACCTGCACCTGAGTCTGATTCAGACTCAGACTCAGACACAGAAGACACCGAGGGAAATCGACCGAAGCTGGTTCGGCTAGCCCGAGACTACTACAAAGAACTGAAGAACCAGACCAACAGAAGAAAAGCCAGCCGAAGAAAGGAAAAACCGGCTGAACCCTCAAATGACAAGAACAAACCAAACGTGACCTGCTACGAGTGCAAGAAGAAGGGTCACTACAAGACGGAGTGTCCGAACCTAAAGGAGACCAAGAAGACTAGAAGGAAGAAGGCACTTCAGGCAACCTGGGACGAGTCCTCCTCCTCCGAAGAAGAAGAGGTCCCACAGTCAAACCTGCTAGCCCTAACTGTCTCAGAAGAAATCAAAACCGAGTCAGAGTCGGAGTCGGACGACGACAAACTTACATTCTCAGAGGACGGCGAAATAACTGTAAGTGGATTTTCAAGAATTCAATTAAATGAGTTAATTTCCTATCTTTCTCGAGATTTGGCGAAAGCTAAACTCCGAGTCGAATCTCTCCGACAGGAAGTAAAACTCCTGAAAGAGAGAGCTGACTCTAGATCCTTAACTGAGAAGGTTCAAGAAGGAACCTCTACTCAAGTTGAAAAACTTGAGAAAGAGAACTCCTCCTTGAAAACTCACGTTAAGGACCTTAGATCAGCGTTAGAACGATTCACTTCTGGTTCCAAGGGTCTTGACATGATTCTTGGAAAACAGAAGTCAGTTCTAAATCGATCCGGACTAGGCTATAGAACCAAATCTAGACAAAGATCCTACTATGCTGTACTGAACCAGTCCAGACCTAAAGTTCAGGCATGGGTACCCAAACTGTGCCTGAACAAACAAACTGGATCAAATCAGTATTGGATCCCCAAGGACAAGATTCACATCTTGCCAAACTATTATCGTGACTTTAGTCCAGGGGGAGCCAAATTAAAAACAATATTTATTGTTAGATAAAATTCAATCTTTGTTTGCAAATTGCATGATTGCTTGTTTATTTAATTTCTCAAATTTACCATGTTTAGATTTAGGAATGGTTAGTTTAAGGACTGAACCAACTTAACTGAAATTTGAACAACATAGTATTGGGTGGAGGTGAGATGATAGTACATTAGGGAAGCCAACTCTAATAAGGTCAAGTATACTCTACTTGTCTCTTTAGACTGGTGAAACTAGCCGAAGCTACCGATCCAAGACCCAAGCTAGTTAGACCAGAATTTTTCAAGAAATAGTTTTGAAAATGAAACTTCATTAAAAGACTTTGTCAAGGAAAGGGTTGATGATCCAATAAGGCTACGGCCAAAGAAGCCTAGTGCCTCGCCAAGACCTGGAAGCTAATTTTTGAAATTCAAATACAAACTATTCTTTGTCAAATTCAATCTAACACAAATTTTTAGTTGATTGTAGATTCAAACATTTTTTTAAACAAACTCAAAATCAACTATTTTCAAAATTAAATTAAGTTTTTCAAAATAAATCATAATTTTTTCAAATTAATTCTAACTACCAAAACCTGTCTCACAAAAACTATAAGGCTAACGTGATTGATAACCCTAGATTGGGTGAGACAGACTAGGCTGTGAAAATCAATTTAGGCTATTCCTAATTCTAATTGGATCCAAATCAACAAAACTCTTTATTGTAGGGACATAAAGATTTAGACCAATGGATGTTGGATAGTGGTTGCTCCAGACACATGACTGGAGATAAATTGAAATTCACCAAACTCAAGTTCAAAAACCTAGGCTCAGTGGCATTTGGCAACAATGCTACACTCAAGGTAATTGGGTCAGGTAATATTGAACTTAAATCTGACTTTTTATTAAGAAAGTACTTTTGGTTGAAAATTTTAATTTTAACTTGCTTAGCATAAGTTAGTTGTGTGATTCTGGTTATGTAGTTACCTTCAACAATTCTAACTGCCTGATTAGAAACCTGCAAGACTCAGAAACCATGCTTAAGGGCACTAGGAAAAATAATGTTTACACTATAAACCTACCCCTAGTACCTAATGTATGTTAACTCAGTTAGAACAATCAAACCTCTGGCATAGGAGATTAGGTCACACTAATCTGAGAATTATTTCAAAAGTCACCCAACTCGGCCTAATTAAAGGTATCCCTAAAATTAAAAATCATGAAAACTTAATATGTGAATCATGTAATCAAGGTAAACAAACCAGGTTAGTCACAAACTAATCCAATCTGATCAAACTAAACCACACTTGAGCTCCTGCACCTTGACCTATTTGATTCACATGGAGCCAATCACTAAGCGGAAACCGGTACTGCTTAGTAATAGTTGATGATTACTCCAGGTTTACCTGGGTAGGTTTCTAAAGACCAAAGATGAAACCCTAAACCTATTCAATGAATTTTGTAAGTTAATTGAAAATCAAAACGACACTAAAATTAAAAGACTTAGGAGTGATCACGGGGGGGAGTTTGAAAATCAACGGTTCGAGGAATTCTATAAGGTAAATGGGTACATACATGAATTTTCGTGTCCTAGAACCCCCAGCAAAATGGGATAGTCGAAAGAATAAATAGAACCCTACAGGAAGCCGCTAGGGCTATGCTCAACGAATTCAACCTAGTCAACCAATATTGGGCAGAAGCAGTTAGTACGGCTTGCTACATTCAAAATAGGGTCCTGATTAACAAGCGACACAACAAAACACCCTATAAATTATACTATCATAGACTTCCAAATCTACACTACCTAAGGGTCTTTGGATGCAAAGTCCATATCTTAAACACCAAAGACTATCTAGGAAAATTCCAGTCTAAGTCAACCCCAGGCATCTTCCTAGGATATTCAACCACAAGTAGAGCCTATAGGGTTTACAACAAACAAACTAAGAAAATCGAAGAAACAACCAATTTAATATTTGATGAAGAAATTAACTCAAACCTATAATCCAAATCAAACTTCATCAAATACTAATCAAGAAGATAATGAACAAGCTGTTGAATCTTTAGTTGAACCCATAAACAAACTAACTATTGAACCAACTAATGAGTCAATTGAATCAACTATGGAACCAATAATTGAACCAACTCAAATAGTTGAATCAAATAGTGAACCAAACCGGACCAGCCGGACCTGAGGCTGAACCAAGTTCCAGAAAAACCAAAAAACCCAGACTCAGTCACCCAACCGATCAAATTGTGGGTGATCCAACTCTAGGAGTCAGAACTAGGTCTTCTTACAGAAACCTTAGTCAGATAGCAATGATTTCAAAAATAGAACCTAAGACTATAGAGAAAGCCTTACTTGATCCTGATTGGTTCATAGTTATGCAAGAAGAGTTAGCCCAATTTGAGAGGAACCAAGTCTGAGAACTAGTACCTAAACCTGAGGGCAAATCCGTCATTGACACTAAGTGGGTTTTTAGGAATAAGTTAAATGATCAAGGATAGATAGTCAGAAATAAAGCCCGCTTAGTAGCGAAAGGATTCAGCCAAGTAGAAGGGTTAGACTTTGACGAAACCTATGTCCCGGTAGCTAGACTTGAGTCTATTAGGATGTTATTGGCCTTTGCATCCCATAAAGGATTTAAACTATACCAAATGGATGTAAAGTCAGCCTTTCTAAATGGATTCATTAAAGAAAAAGTCTATGTAGGACAACCCCCTGGTTTTGAGGACTTAGAAAAACCTGACCATGTTTACAAACTTACCAAAGCACTTTATGGACTAAAACAAGCACCTAGGGCCTGGTATGAACGCTTATCCACTTACCTAATTTCTAAAGAATTTAAACAAGGACAAATCGATTCAACCCTATTTATTAAAACTTTAGAAAAAGAAATCTTTATTGCCCAAATCTACGTTGATGACATAATCTTTGGGTCCACTAACTCTAATTTTTTAAAAGAATTCGTTAAAATAATGGAAAATGAATTTGAAATGAGCTTAGTTGGTGAGCTCAACTTTTTCTTAGGGTTACAAATTAAACAAACTAGGGATGGGAACTATGTCCATCAATCCAAATATGCTAAAGAGTTAATAAAGAAATTTAAAATGGATAACTCTAAAAGCATAAGTACTCCTATGGCCACTAATATAAAAATAGATAGTGACCCTGATGGAAAACCAGTAGACCTTAAACTTTATAGGAGTATGATTGGAAGCCTACTATACCTTACAGCCAGCAGACCTGATATCCTTTTCTCGGTAGGAATGTGTGCTAGATACCAAACCTGTGCTAAGGAAACGCACTTAGCACCCTAAAAATTANTAGAACCTTGTGTGATGAGTTTAAATGCATGACTATTAAAGTTAGAATATCATTCTTAGATAGATTTAAATAAAAAAAAAAAAGTTAAAGAAAGTTCCGCATTTTTAGTCGTTGCATTAGAGTCAAGAAGTAGACAAAGTAATGGTCCGTCTAAGGTAGAGAAGGCGGGTCGCTACATTGCGCATATAGAATTGCCCACAGTAAACGGTCAACGACCGTGGGCCTTGGAGTAGGATCCGACCGCGACTCCGAACCAAGTAAAATCTTGGTGTTTGCGTGTTGTTTAGTTTTAATTTCCGCTGTGCATTCTCTATCTTACAATCCGAAACATTTAACGATATTCACCCCCCCTCTATCGTTTCTCTCGATCCAACAAGTGGTATCAGAGCGGAGAAGCTCAAATTTGGTGCAACCACCAATTTGAGAATTTTTCGGATTTTTTCGAAATCTTTTTAATTCTTTTTTCGTTCGAAATTTTTCTCGTTAATCGAGGTTGGTGCAACACCCCTCGACAAATATTTTTCTTTTACTTCCCGCACTACTAATCCAAGACCAAGTCTTGGGATATCTCTTTCCTTTTTCTTTTCGTTCCAGTTAGATGGCCATGCAAGAAGGATTCAGCACAGCCAGACCTCCACTTTTCAGTGGAGAAGACTTTTCCTACTGGAAAAGTCAAATGGAGGTCCACCTGAAAACTCAGGTGGACATGTGGATAATCATCCAGTATGGACTGGAGATTCCAAAGAACGCTGAAGGAGTACCACAGCCGTACACTGAGTGGGATACCGCTCTGAAAAGAAGAATTGAAGCTGATGCGAAAGCGACCCAGACCCTTCAATGCAGCCTGACCAAGGAAGAGTTGAATTAGGTAGGATCATTCAACAGTGCCAAGGAGCTATGGGGCAAGCTGATCGAGCTGCACGAAGGAACTTCCGACACTCGAATCAGCAAGAGAGATCTCCTCCTGAACAAGCTGTACACGATCAAGATGAATGACAACGAAACAGCAGCCTAGCTCCATGCCAGAATTCAGGAGTTAATGAACGGACTTCACACAATCGGTCACAAGGTAGAAAACCGTGACTTGATAAGGTACGCTCTCAACGCTTTCCCGAGAAACACCTTGTGGGCATCTATGGTAGATGCATACAAGGTTTCAAGGGACATTTCAAAAATAAAGTTAGATGAACTATTTTCTGAGTTAGAGTTGCATGAGCAGACTAACTGCAATCTGGCCAAGAAAGGCATCACTTTTCATGCAGGTAAAGCTGGAAAGACAACCAAGAAAAAGCCTCAACCTGCACCCGAGTCTGATTCAGACTCAGACTCAGAAGACACCGAGGGAAATCGACCAAAGCTGGTTCGGCTAGCCTGAGACTACTACAAAGAACTGAAGAACCAGACCAACAGAAGAAAAGCTAGCCGAAGAAAGGAAGAACCAGCTGAACCCTCAAATGACAAGAACAAACCAAACGTGACCTGCTACGAGTGCAAGAAGAAGGGTCACTACAAGACGGAGTGTCCGAACCTAAAGGAGACCAAGAAGACTAGAAGGAAGAAGGCACTTCAGGCAACCTGGGATGAGTCCTCCTCCTCCGAAGAAGAAGAGGTCCCACAGTCGAACCTGCTAGCCCTAACCGCCTCAGAAGAAATCGAAACCGAGTCAGAGTCGGAGCCGGACGACGGCAAACTTACATTCTCAGAGGACGGCGAAATAACTGTAACTGGATTTTCAAGAATTCAATTAAATGAGTTAATTTCCTATCTTTCTCGAGATTTGGCGAAAGCTAAACTCCGAGTCGAATCTCTCCGACAGGAAGTAAAACTCTTGAAAGAGAGAGCTGACTCTCGATCCTTAACTGAGAAGGTTCAAGAAGGAACCTCTACTCAAGTTGAAAAACTTGAGAAAGAGAACTCCTCCTTGAAAACTCAAGTTAAGGATCTTAGATCAACTTTAGAACGATTCACTTCTGGTTCCAAGGGTCTTGACATGATTCTTGGAAGACAGAAGTCAGTTCTAAATCGATCCGGACTAGGCTATAGAACCAAATCTAGACAAAGATCCTACTATGCTGTACTGAACCAGTCCAGACCTAAAGTTCAGGCATGGGTACCCAAACTGTGCCTGAACAAACAAACTGGATCAAATCAGTATTGGATCCCCAAGGACAAGATTCACATCTTGCCAAACCATTATCATGGCTTTAGTCCAGGGGGAGCCAAATTAAAAATAATATTTATTGTTAGATAAAATTCAATCTTTGTTTGCAAATTGCATGATTGCTTGTTTATTTAATTTCTACAATTTACCATGCTTAGACTTAGGAATGGTTAGTTTAAGGATTGAACCAACTTAACTGAAATTTGAACAACATAGTATTGAGTGGAGGTGAGATGATAGTACGTTAGGGAAGCCAACTCTAATAAGGTCAAGTATACTCTACTTGGTCTCTTTAGACTGGTGAAACTAGCCGAAGCTACCGATCCAAGACCCAAGCTAGTTAGACCAGAATTTTTCAAGAAATAGTTTTGAAAATGAAATTTCATTAAAAGGCTTTGTCAAGGAAAGGGTTGATGATCCAATAAGACTACGGCCAAAGAAGACCTAGTGCCTCACCAAGACCTGGAAGCCAATTTTTGAAATTCAGATTCAAATTATTCTTTGTCAAATTTGAATCTAACACAAATTTTCAGTTAATTATAGATTCAAATTTTTTAATAAACTCAAAATCAACGGTTTTCAAAACTACTTCAATTTTTTTTAAATAATTATATCTACCAAAATCTTAAACTCAAAATCAACGGTTTTCAAAACTAATTCAATTTTTTTAAATAATTCTAACTACCAAAACCTATCTCACAAAAACTATAAGGCTATCGTGATTGATAACCCTAGATTGGGTGAGACAAACTAGGCTGTGAAAATCAATTTAGGCTATTCCTAATTCTAATTGGATCCAAATCAACAAAACTCTTTATGTGTAGGAACATAAAGATTTGGACCAATGGATGTTGGATAGCGGTTGCTCCAGACACATGACTGGAGATAAATTGAAATTCACCAAACTCAAGTTCAAAAACCTAGGCTCAGTGGCATTTGGCAACAATGCTACACTCAAGGTAATTGGGTCAGGTAATATTGAACTTAAATCTGACTTTGTTATTAAGAAAGTACTTTTGGTGAAAATTTTAATTTTAACTTGCTTAGCATAAGTCAGTTGTATGATTCTGGTTATGTAGTTACCTTCAACAATTCTAACTGCCTGATTAGAAACCTGCAAGACTCAAAAACCATGCTTAAGGGCACTAGGAAAAATAATGTTTACACTATGAACCTACCCCTAGTACCTAAATGTATGTTAACTTAGTTAGAACAATCAAACCTCTGGCATAGGAGATTAGGTCACACTAATCTGAGAATTATTTCAAAAGTCACCCAACTCGGCCTGATTAAAGGTATCCCTAAAATTAAAAATCATGAAAACTTAATATGTGAATCATGTAATCAAGGTAAACAAACCAAGTCTAGTCACAAACTAATCCAATCTGATCAAACTCAAACCACACTTGAGCTCCTGCACCTTGACCTATTTGATTCATATGGAGCCAAGTCACTAAGCGGAAACCGGTACTGCTTAGTAATAGTTGATGATTACTCCAGGTTTACCTGGGTTAGGTTTTTAAAGACTAAAGATGAAACCCTAAACCTATTCAATGAATTTTGTAAGTTAATTGAAAATCAAAATGATACTAAAATTAAAAGACTTAGGAGTGACCACGGGGGAGAGTTTGAAAATCAACGGTTCGAGGAATTCTGTAAGGTAAATGGGTACATACATGAATTTTCGTGTCCTATAACCCCCCAACAAAATGGGATAGTCGAAAGAAGAAATAGAACCCTACAGGAAGCCGCTAGGGCTATGCTCAACGAATTCAACCTAGTCAACCAATATTGGGCAGAAGCAGTTAGTACGACTTGCTACATTCAAAATAGGGTCCTGATTAACAAGCGACACAACAAAACACCCTATGAATTATACTATCATAGACTTCCAAATCTACACTACCTAAGGGTCTTTGGATGCAAAGTCCATATCCTAAACACCAAAGACTATCTAGGAAAATTCCAGTCTAAGTCAACCCCAGGCATCTTCCTAGGATATTCAACCACAAGTAGAGCTATAGGGTTTACAATAAACAAACTAAGAAAATCGAAGAAACAACCAATTTAATATTTGATGAAGAAATCAACTCAAAACCTGATAATCCAAATCAAACTTCATCAAATACTGATCAAGAAGATAATGAACAAGCTGTTGAATCTTTAGTTGAACCCATGAACGAACTAACTATTGAACCAACTAATGAGTCAATTGAATCAACTATGGAACCAATAATTGAACCAACTCAAATAGTTGAATCAAATAGTGAACCAAACCGACCAACCGGACCTGAGGCTGAACCATGTTCCAGAAAAATCAAGAAACCCAGACTCAGTCACCCAACCGATCAAATTGTGGGTGATCCAACTCTAGGAGTCAGAACTAGGTCTTCCTACAGAAACCTTAGTCAGATAGCAATGATTTTAAAAATAGAACCTAAGACTATAGAGGAAGCCTTACCTGATCCTGATTGGATCATAGCTATGCAAGAAGAGTTAGCCCAATTTGAGAGGAACCAAGTCTGGGAACTAGTACCTAAATCTGAGGGCAAATCCGTCATTGACACTAAGTGAGTTTTTAGAAATAAGTTAAATGATCAAGGAGAGATAGTCAGAAATAAAGCCCGCTTAGTAGCGACAGGATTCAACCAAGTAGAAGGATTAGACTATGACGAAACCTACGCCCCGGTAGCTAGACTTGAGTCCATTAGGATGTTATTGGCCTTTGCATCCCATAAAGGATTTAAACTATACCAAATGGATGTAAAGTCAGCCTTTCTAAATGGATTCATTAAGGAAGAAGTCTATGTAGGACAACCCCCTGGTTTTGAGGACTTAGAAAGACCTGACCATGTTTACAAACTTACCAAAGCACTTTATGGACTAAAACAATCACCTAGGGCCTGGTATGAACGCTTATCCACTTACCTAATTTCTAAAGAATTTAAACAAGGAAAAATTGACTCAACCTTATTTATTAAAACTTTAGAAAAAGAAATCTTTATTACCCAAATCTACATCGATGACATAATCTTTGGGTCCACCAACTCTAATTTTTTAAAAGAATTCGTTAAAATAATGGAAAATGAATTTGAAATGAGCTTAGTTGGTGAGCTCAACTTTTTCTTAGGGTTACAAATTAAACAAACTAGGGATGGGAACTATGTCCATCAATCCAAATATGCTAAAGAGTTAATAAAGAAATTTAAAATGGATAACTCTAAAAGCATAAGTACTCCTATGACCACTAATATAAAAATTGATAGTGACCCTGATGGAAAACCAGTAGACCGTAAACTTTATAGGAGTATGATTGGAAGCCTACTATACCTTACAGCTAGCAGACCTGATATCCTTTTCTCGGTAGAAATGTGTGCTAGATACCAAACCTGTGCTAAGGAAACACACTTAGCTGCCCTAAAAAGAATATTAAGATACATTAAGGGCACCCTAAATGTAGGGATCTGGTATCCTAGGACCTCAACTTTTAAACTATCAGGATACTCAGACTCTGACTATGCTGGTTGTAAGCTAGATAGAAAAAGTACAAGCGGAAGCTGCCAACTCACTACTAGAAAAAATGCATTTAACAACAGTGAATCACTGTTGTCGTATGCCAAATACCACTGTTGTTAAAGGCCATGTTGTTAAAGGGGGGGTCTACGACAACAGTGAATCACTGTTGATTCACTGTTGTCGTTTGGTCTACGACAACAGTTTTCCACTGTTGTCGTATATCACATTCGACAACATTTTGACAACAGTTTTTCACTGTTGTCTTTTATTATATTCGACAACAGTTGTATAACCGTTGTCATATATCAATAACAACAGTTTATCACTGTTGTCGTTTAGGGTTTTCACTGTTGTCGTTTAAATGAGTTTTAACAACGGTGTTTAAATGTTGTCGTATGCCATATTCACCGTTGTCGTTTATCTACAACAACAGTTTAGCTTTAAAAAAACCTGTTGTGTGTTTGTACTGTTCCACAACAGTTTCATACCAATTTGACAACAAAGATATTTCCATTATATTTTCAATTAAAAGACAATAATTTAACCTCGAAACAAAAACTATATATATCAAATATCATCAACATATTTACAATAAAGATCCACCACAACCTTTCTACAGATGAAACCATAAAAGTATCTTCTGTCCAAAAACCTTTCTACAGACGAAACAACTAAAGTATCTTCTGACCCAAATTACAAGAGTTCAAATTATATATAATTCTGACCCATCTAAACTTACAATGAAGTTCAAATCACAAAAATTATAGCTTGGAAGGTCAGATTAATGGTCTTCGAACATGATCACGAACAAGTCCCTGCAGCTGGAAAAAAAAGAACAAACACTCTAATTAGTTATTCTATTAAATGCATATGTCCAATAAAAAATGATCCATGAAGATATGTATCAACAAACAACAAAAATAATAAACTAACAAACAAACAAACAAAAAAGATATGCATGTATCAACACTTGCAATTATAAGGAAGAAACCACCGATTGTTTAATGATTGCTTTTCAATTTGGAAGAAACCACCGATTGTCCTAAAAAAAATCAAAATCATAATATCGTCTTATTGATTGCAAAATACTTATTGTTAGGACTACTAAAGCTCTCAATTCTTTACAACCTCAAGACTGGTTTCAGTTACGTAGGACTTCCTCTCATCCATGGTTGAACTAGACTATAAACATGTAAATGCATTGGTAGAAAAATAGAAAAACATGAATATTACTTATATCACCATGTGTTAGTATTTGAGTATTAAATAAAAATCCTCATATGCAGCAATTATGAGAAAGGAAGAAAAAAGACCATTGGTAGAGGTAATATTTACATGAAAACTGCGAAGCTCTTCAGCTTCTTCAAGTGCGATTTGCTTTTCGTATTCTCTCCTGGACTGAAGTGCGAAAAAGAGATTAGTGGCAACCTTAAAGAAGAGAAGGATAGCATCATAAATAAATATAGAGTGGAACTGATTTGTCCTGTTGCATAAAATCAGGAAAGCAAACTTTCAATAGCTTCTACATTCTGAGAAATTAAGCAACTAAAGCTATTAACTATTTGATCCATAATAATCAACTAACATTTAGATATTAGGATACAAAACATGAGAGAGAGGACATGTAATGATCGATGAAGTAACAAAGGAATCATATTAACTCAATGTGAAAGGGGATAAATTTCATAATAAAATATTGTTAGTAAGAGTTCCATTCTGTAAAAGAGAAACACACCACCATACATAGAAGGGAACATTTTGGTCATGCTCACCGTGGCCAAATTATCTAAAAACTCTGTCTCATCCTCGTCAAGGGCTTTTGGTGGTCCTATACATACAAAGAACACAAATGCATTACACATGAAAAAAGTGAGGCCTTTCGAAACATCGTTTAAGGAAGAAAAACACTCAATATCGACCCACTTGGAATTGGATAAGGCAAAGGTGCTAATTTGTCCACTGCTTCATCAATGGAAACTCAAATGCAATTCTTGGGAAATGGATCATTAAAAAGAAATATTATTTTAAAACTTATCATTTCCATAAAATTGCAGCTTTGATAAGTATTTGATACATAGCTAACAAAATGGATTCCTATAAGTATTTGACAAATAATCAATCAACAGAAAAGAATATCATTCAGGAGTTAGCCATATGCAACATTTAAGTAAAAAAAACCTAACTTTCATTGTATCCTTGTCCTGCATGAGAATGAATCATGTCACCGTTATAAAGTAGCTACTTCATAAGTTGGAGGATGAAAATTTGTAATGAAAACAAACTCTCTTGAAAAGGAAAAGCCAACAATGTTTCATCTTATAATTGTACTAACTAGTTTCTTCAACATATCTAAACCTTAGATATCTCCATGCACAATGAACCTAATGGACTCATATTTAAGCTTGATTCGTATTGTTTGAAAAACTGAAAATAGTTGAACAGATATCTCATACACCATACATAGCGTGCACAAGTTTACAGTAAAAGAGAAGTCTTTTTTCTTTTATGAAGGAAAGTTCATCCAGGTTTTATTTTGTAAAATTTCATGTCTTTATTTTGTGGACATCAAAAATGCACGAAGAAAGTTAAGTAGAACAATTACTAGATATAACTCCCAATATTTCTAGTAAAGTTCTTATTAACATTTAAGCAAAACTCTTTTTAACAAAAGAAAGCTATAATTTAATCCAACAGAAACTAACCCACTGTGATCCAATCACAACACTTAGCTAGAGCATAACTAAATCATCAATTTCATCCAGAATCTATTCTAAACTAACTTCCATTTTGCACCCCACAATTCAAACTAAAACAAGATTTCTGCAAGCTATGAACAACAGCTTAACCAACAATTTCTCCTATGGACATAGATATAAACTAAACACAGACCACACTCATGTCACCCATCCAAACCAATCATCAAGTCCGTCCAAAACTTCAGACCAAGGCAAAATGCACAGAAACCACCACAACACCATCTCTACAACTGAAAAGCTATCAAGAAATAAAATCGGATTAAAGATCTGTTACAAATTTCTAATTCTAGCAACCCAAACACCCAACCAAGCATCCCAACAGATTTGAACATAAGAAATCCAACTCTAACGGAAAGCAATTCTTACCTTTGCTCGGCGCACAGCAACAGTGAAGAAGGAAGAAGAGGAAAGGAAACACCCAAAACCACACAGAGTCCTTGCGATGCGCAACACCACCCCTTGTAAATTCGACGCCAGTGCTTGGGTGGCGCCGCTTGATCGAGTCAGATTTTAGGAAGAAGGCGGCGCCGACCTCGCTTGCGTGCAGAGGAGAAATCGCGAGGGAGGAGGCATGTGATTTGGGCTTCTCAGTAGAGGAGGGTGCGCTCGGCGGCTTCCTTCGCCGGATCGCCGACATCGCCGTGCGCGATAGGGGCTGATCGACTCCTGCGAAAAAAGAGAGCAAGGGAGAGAGAGAGAGAGATCGGC
The DNA here is from genome assembly GCA_024364735.1 of Boesenbergia rotunda. Classification (NCBI taxonomy): domain Eukaryota; kingdom Viridiplantae; phylum Streptophyta; class Magnoliopsida; order Zingiberales; family Zingiberaceae; genus Boesenbergia; species Boesenbergia rotunda. The sequence goes on along the minus strand of JAGFNQ010002090.1, from coordinate 50,796 downwards.
CGCAGAAGACTGAAGGGAATGGGGGAGGAGAGGGAGTCGGCGATGAGGGGCTGTGTCGGACCACCAAGGAGGAAGGGACTTGCTAGAGGGGAGGTGGCTGGCTTGGCCGGCTGTCGCGCGAGGAAGGGTTGGCGTCGGCGCTTTAGGGCACGAGGAAGAAAAAGGCATAGGGAGGGAAGATAGTAAATAGAAGGGTTTATATAATATATATAATTAAACCGTTGATATCCACCGTTGATTTTGTTTATTGATTGAACAGCACAACAATACAACAACAACAGTTTAATAAAACTGTTGTATATTGTCATAATAAACAACAGTTTCTCACATCAGTTGTTATAAATCCATCCTATAGACAACGGTTATTTTATAACTGTTGTCGTTGAGTATACATACGACAACACTCATGTTATTACTGTTGTCTTTTTACGTATAAGACGAACAACAACAACGGTTAATACTAAAACTGTTGTTAAATTGACATAAGACAACACTTTTTCAAAAAACCGTTGTCTATTATGTGTTGTTGAATGCAAAAATTCTAGTAGTGACTCTTAGGAAACAGTCTAGTAAGTTGGTGCAACAGAAAGCAACACTGTGTAGCTTTGTCCACAACTGAAGCTGAGTATGTTGCTTTAGGAGAGTGTGTAGCACAACTCTTATGGATGATGCACACTCTTAAAGACTTCCAGCTTGACTACAATCAAATCCAAGTCTTCATTGATAATATAAGCTCAATTAATCTAACTAAAAATCCAATCCAACACTCCAGAACTAAACACATAGAAGTTAAACACCACTTTATAAGAGATCATGTAGCCAGGGGTGAAATAGTCCTTAAGCATATAGACTCTAAATCCAACTTAGCTGACATGTTCAATAAACCCCTACCTGAGTTTGAGTTCAGCTCATTAAGAAGGCAGTTAGGATTATGCTTGGTAGAATAGGTTTACTCTACTTTTGGTTTTCTTACTGCTTTATTTGATTTGAAAAATCAATTTTTAAAATAATTTTAAAACTGCTTTTACTTGATTTCAAAATCAACTTTTACTCAGTTTGAAAATTTTTTCTAATAAAATTTTCGACATAGTTTTATTTTAAAACTACCCCCTTCAAAACTAGGGCTTTTTCGCAAATGGACTTAGCCTAGGCCCTAACCCTAGAACTGCATGCACCTATAGATTTAGAAGCCAGCATCTCACAAGCACCTTAGGGTACTATTGATTGATAACCTAGAATGGGTTGAGATGCTTAGGTCTTTGCCTTAATTCAAGTTGCTTTAGGTCAGTGCATCTGCAGTAATTGGGGCACTAAATACAACTTAAACAGTAATCAAGTTAAGTGTCAAGTTTAGAAAATCTAACTTGAACATAACAATTAACTCGACTAACCCTAGCAAAAACTACTGTTTATAACAGTTAGTAAGTAGCTAATTGAGTTAGACAGGTCCCTTCAATTAGACAGGTCCCTACAGAGATGATTTAAATTGGTTTGATTCAGTTTATCTTGCATTGGTTCGGTACAGCACATTAATTCTTTTTTACAATTTATTTATGCAATTTATTTATTTTCTTTCTGCTATATTACTTTGTTTTTTTTTGATATATGGCAAAGGGGGAGAGATAGGAAAGGAGAGAAGTGTTAAATTTTTTTTTTTTCAAAATTCAAAATTTCAAAACTTTATCCTTTCTTTAAAAAGTATTTAATCTATTTGTTTTCAAAAGTACTAAGTTTTTCTCCAAAGTTTCTCTAAGTTAAGATGCTTTCAAATGTTTTTAGTACTTAAACTTAAAGCTGCTTTCATCTTTTTTTAGTACTTAAACTTGAAGCTGCTTTCAAAGTACTTAAACTAAAGTCATTTTCAAAAATCTTTTTAAACACTTAAAATCAAGCTGTTTTTCAAAAAAAAGTTTTTTTGTACTTAAAACTTAAGCAGCTGTAAATTTTGCTAAGTACTTATCTTAAACTTAAGCTATGGTTCCAAAAACTTAAAACTTCAGAAGATGGTTCTTTTCTAGCTTCTTTTGAAAATTATTCTAAGTATTTGAAAAATTAATTCCATCTTTTAACTTACAAACCCCACGAACTTTTGAAAAACCTAGGGGGAGATTCCTTCCAGGGGAAGGAAACTAAACTTTTATATCATCTGCTCTGATTAACTTAACTTTTTGAATCGGGTTGCCATAAATCAAAAAGGGGGAGATTGTTGGTGTAGACAACAACCAAGTCGAACCTGTGTTTTGATCAATGGCAAAGGGTTCAAAAGTTAAGATGTTTTGTTTTTCTAACATACTACTTGAGTGTGCAGATTAAAGTCCTAGCGAAGGACTGCTAGGCACCTAGCGAAGGACTGCTAGGCATCAGAACCCTAAGACCCAGCGAAGGGCTGTTGGGCACCTAGCAAGGGAGTGCTAGGAGTTAAAGACCTGGCGAAGGACTGCTGGGCACCAGGCGAAGGACTGCCTGGAACTGAAGACCTGGCGAAGGACTGCTGGGCACCAGGCGAAGGACTGCCTGAAACTGAAGACCTGGCGAAGGACTGCTGTGCACCAGGTGAAGGACTGCCTGGAACTGAAGACCTAGCGAAGGACAGCTAGACACTTGGCAAAGGACTGCTGGGCAAAAGTCCAACCGGAGGAGCCGGTTGGCATCAGGTAAATTCTCCTGAGAGGAGTAGGTGAGGACGTGTTCCCCGTCGAGGGAACAGTAGGCGTCGGTTCGACCTAGGATTCCATTTTGGAGACCCAAAGTCAGAACCAAGACAGCTAAGGCTGTATAAACCTAATACTCTATTGCTTCATATTGTTTTGGACTAACCCTGGATGCAGGACCGAAGGAACGTGTTTCTGCAGCTCAGAATGCCCAAAGGAGAGAGGCAAGTAACTGAGCAGGGTGCCCCCAGTGTCCCGGGCGCCCCCAAGGCCAATACAAAACAAGTGAAGCAAAGAAGTGCTTCGGTAGCTTATTGGGCGGGGCGCCCCCATGCTCCCGGGCGCCCCCAGTGACCCGGAAAATCTTCTCAATATTTTATTTAAAATATTGATCATGTCTGAATAGTTTTGAAGAAATTTAGAGATATTAGTATGAACTTTAGCCTAATTATCCATAATTTCTTATTTAAATTGAGAAGCTAAGTACTAATGGGCTTTTTCAAGACCATGGTTATTAGTGGATTTTAGGTGAAATTTAATATAAATATAAATAGGTTTTAATTAGGAATATTAGTATGATCATGGGTGAATTTTTAGAGAATTTTTGAAAATAAAATAAAAATAAAATAAAATAAAATAGAAAAATAAAGTGCATGCACCAAGGATTGAACCTTGGACCTATGGTACCACCATGCATGTACTAACCAATTCACCTAGCAAGGGAGTGCTAGTAGAGAATGAAGTGGATTTTGGTTAAGGCTTAGGGAAAATGAAGAGTCACCAAGGGAAGAGACACTATGACTCTTCACTTGCCCACTTCATGGTGAATAAAGGAGAGGAGTAGTAACTTACCAATTAAGATTTCTCTTCTTCTCATCCACCAAGCCTTCTCTCCTTCTTCTTCCCTCTCCTAGCCGAAACCCACAAAGCCCCATTTTCCTTTGGAAAAGTTTCACAAGAAGGCTTCATCTCCAAGATCTAAGGGTTATCTACTAGACTACAAGGGCTAAGAAGAGGATTAGAGTCAAGAAGGTTCTTTCTATTTTTTCTATTCAAGGACTAGATCCAAGATAAGGGAAGGTAAGACCCCCTCACCTGTGGTATGATAGCTTTCAAGTTATTTGTCATGATCTAAGTTCTTATTGGCATGATATGTTGAAAAATCCATGGTTAGGGCTCATGAAAGTTTCAGCCAAGCCATGCTTTGGGCTAGAAATCATGTTAAAGACTTCCTTTATATTTTCAAATGTTTACCCATGATAGGTGAAGTATAAAAGCATGATTTTGGGAGTTTTGTATCATCCTAACAACCCTCTAGGGTTTCAGCCACATCAAGGTAAAGGGGCTTGGGTAAACTCCAACCTTTCCAAGCATGATTAGTGTGTTTCCTATGATGTCTTATGGGTAATAATGGTTGGTTACATGAATTTTCCTACGGGCTTGTTACCCTTCTAGGGTTTCGGCCAACTCATGGATTAGGCCTAGGACTTAGGATTAAGTCCAATCAAGGGTCCAAATGGTTTTCCATGGCATGATATGTAAGGTATGGGATGTTAATCATGACCTAGGCACATTTCCTATGGAACCATGCCCCCTTAGAGTTTCGGCCAAGACCCCACCCTAGGGTTTGGTTTGGGTTAAGGTCTCAAGAATGCATGTTTATAAGTTACCATGATGCTAGTACATAGTTAAGCATGATGTAAAGATCTTATGTTACTAAAATCTTAGTTTATGTATTATATAACATGACCTTGTAGGTTAGATTTTATGTTATGCTTTACTCATGAATATTTAGATCATATACTATGAACATATGTAATTGATGTAGTAGTAGGCCATGATAAATAAAAATGATGCATGTATGTTGATAAATGCTTATAATAGACTTATGGTTTTATGATGAATGCCATGAACCCTAGTAGTATGTGCCATGTTATATGTAGCTTACCATCCATGCTTTATGACGAATACTAAGATTATGTAGGCTAGATGAAATGTATCATGTATGAAGTGCGTGTTTATTTATGTATCATGATCATGTAAGCTTTATGAACCAAGATAATGTTTATGACTAGAAACATGATTATGCATGTACGTTCTATTTTATGAATAAAGAATGATAAGTATGAATGAAGATGATGGTTATGCCTTAAGTATGAATGATAAGTATGAATGATAAGTATGAATGATGAAGGCATAACGATGTTATGAAATAAGTATGAATGATGAAGCATGCATAGTATTTTATTTTTATGAATGGGCTTGTACCGGATCGAAGTAAGGGTCCAAGGGATGGGCACCTTAAGAACGCCCCGGTTCTGGACTACCGAAGCTGTCCACGGTTCTGGGACTACCGAAGCTGTCCAACAGGGATGAGCACCTTAAGAACGCCCCGGTTTTTAGAACTACCGACTATGCTGTTCCTACCCTAGTAGGTCGGGGCTCGCTACCTCGTATTTACTTAGGGATGCGCGCTTATGATGTATGTATGTGGTACAAGCCGGGGACCCCAATGATGTTATGTTTATGTTAAGCATTTAAAAGTATGATTTCAAAACTAAGCATCCTTATGTAGTAAATGCATTTTACTCATGCATTCATTCATGTCATGCATCACGCCAGGGTAAGTGTATTTTATGCTTATGTTATGTTAAGGCTATGCCCATGTATGCTAAGAATTATGCCATGAATAAGTAGGTCCCATGTTCATGTATGCTAAGAATTATGCCATGCAAAAGTAGGTTCCATGTTCATGTATGCTAATAAATATGCCATGATAAGTATGTTTCATGTTCATGTAGGCTAAGAAAGGTGCCATGATAAGTTTGTTTCATGCTCATGTATGTTAAGAATTATGCTATGCTAGGTATGTTGTAGATTTATGTTTATGTTATGAATCATGCTATGTTAGTTGCTCATATGGTTATGACTTACGCCAAGATTATGCTTATGCTTTATGTTCAGCATTATGTTATGTCAGATACTTGATATGTTTATGTTTAAGTGACGTATGATTTTAGTGAGTAGGAAAGGGTCTTACTAAGCCTGTGTGCTTATAGTCTTATTTTCCTCATACCGCAGATCAAGCAAGAAGTTACTAAGGGAAGCAGCAGGAGGGGCAAGAGCATGTGTGTGGGTGGCAGTGACTTGGCAAAGGATCCTTTTATTTGCACATATTGCATGTCTTGGGTTTTGGAAATGCCTCCTTAGATTTTATGTTATATTTATAATGGTTATGCCTAGTGAATGACTTAAGACTCATGATGCTATGTTTACGGATAAGTTACTTTCTACTTATGATGATGATGAATAAGTTATGGAATGGTTATGTTATGATGCCATGCATGTCGTTAATATGCTAAGCCCAATGACCCTAGGTTCATGAATGACAAGTTTAGGCATGTATAGATGTTTCATGTATTAGTTGCATGGTTAAAAGCATGTGTAGAAGAAAAAAAAAATTACTCCGCTGCATTGAGATGTTTTTATGCATATGTATGTTTAGCGTAATGACGCCTTTCTCGCCACACCACAAGGTGTGGGAAAAAGTCGGGCGTTACAGGTTGGTATCAGAGCCGTTGCCATCTCACTACACACACATCAAGCCTTCGTCCTGCCGCTTCCAAGTAAGTACCTCTCTGCATATTTTATGGTAGTAAGCATTTTAGGATACCTTATGGTTCTAGAATATGCAAGCATGTACGATGTTATGATGAAAAGTACTTTAGGATATGTAAATGTGAACGATATTTTATTTTTCCTTTGATTTAGAATTTAATATGGAGGGTAGGAATAATGATAACTCATATTATCCATACTTGTCCATCATGAAGGAAAATATGGCTAGAAGACAGAGTAACAGACTTAATGAGACCGCTCCCTCGCCTGATCTGATGCAGTTAGTGACCCAGCTTCAGCGTCAAGTCACTGAGCAGCAATAGACCATTAATATTCTGATGAACCAACAAGAAAATTCTACTACTCCTCCGGCGAACCATACCGCTATACCCGTAGCGCCTACGGTTATGCAAACTCGTCCGTCAGGCTCGACCCCGGTAGCACGACAAGAGGCGTATCTGATCCAGTGGTTGAGGCTGAAACCGAAAAATTTCTCGGGTATCGGTGAACCGTGGGATGCTCAAGCGTGGTTCAAGACCGTGGAGAGTACAATGGAGCTGCTGGACTGGCCTGAACAGGAGAAGATTAAGTGTGCATCATTCTACCTTTCTGGGGATGCCAGAATGTGGTGGGAACGGATCAAGGCCAAGAGACAGGTGAACCAGATGATGTGGTCGGACTTCGAATCAGAGTTCTTCGAAGAATTCTTCCATATGCGGGTCACAAACAAACATTACGACGAATTCACGGAATTCCGACAGGGCAACCTCTTGGTCAATGAAGCTGTGAAAAAATTTAACCGATTGGCTTGTCTATGCCCTGAGTTGGTTCGCACTGAGAAAGAAAGGGTCCGACTTATGTTAAAGATGTTGCGGCCCGAGATAGCTCTCAACGTGGCCGGCGGAGTTAACAGACCGCAGACTGCAGAGGAGCTGTTTAGTAGTGCCCTACTCACCGAACATTACCTGAACAATATCACCCAACAAAGGAAGGCAAAAAATAAAAGGGGTCAGAAACCTCAGAGTACTAACACGAATTGGAAAGGAAATCAGGGTGGTAAACGGCAGCCATGGGACAACCCTCAAGGGGGCCCAGCAAATAAACAGTTCCGGTTTCCCCTGTGTGGTACATGCGGGAAGATGCACCCCGGAGAATGCCGCAAAGGTACGAACCGGTGCTTCATTTGTGGAGTGGAAGGGCACATGGCCTCTTACTGTCCTACCAAGAACCCGACACCTTCCCAATAGCTTGTTCAGTACCAGGGTGCACCCGCGAAACTACATTATATACAAGCGGAGCCGGAGAGTAGCCTGATGGGCCAAGAAAGATTGGAAGCCCCACCAACTATGGCAGATGCCAGGGTCTTTTCTATTACCAAGGAGGATGCTGCGAATGCTTCAATGGTTGTCACAGGTCAGATACTTATTTACAGTCAGTATGCTACCGCATTATTTGATACTGGGGCAACACACTCGTTCGTCTCTACATGCTACATTAAGAAGATAGATATGTCTCCACAAGTTTTAAACTGCAAGTTCTTAACAACCCTGCCTTCGGGAGAAATAATGACATCTACTCACGTGCTGCGTGCGGTGCCAGTCGGAATTACGGGAAGAGAACTCTACTGCGATCTGATAGTACTCGACATGCAGGACTATGATGTTATAATGGGAATGGATTTTCTCAGCAAATACGGTGCTTCTGTCGAGTGCCGTAAACGAAAGGTGGTCTTTCAACCCGAGGCAGACTCTACGTTTGAATTTATCGGGGAGCCAAGAAAAAGGACCGGGAAATTCTTATCGACTCTCAAAGCACGGAAGATGTTAGACAAGGGATATACTGGTGTTCTAGCACATGTGGTGGACGTAAGTCAAACAAAGGATCAGAAGTTAGAAGAGGTCAGAGTGGTATGCGAGTACCCAGAAGTATTACCGGATGAGTTACCGGGGTTAGCTCCTGATAGAGAGGTGGAATTCGAGATCGAATTAGTTCCTGGTACTAACCCGATCTCCAAGGCACCCTACCGTATGGCGCCGGTTGAATTAAAAGAGCTTCAAGAACAGCTATAGGAGTTGCTCGATAAGGGACTAATTCGCCCTAGTCATTTCCCATGGGGAGCTCCGGTACTGTTTGTGAAGAAGAAAGACGGGTCTATGCGAATGTGCATAGATTATCGGGCGCTGAACAATGTAATGATCAAAAACAGGTATCCCCTTGATAGATACTATTTTATTGATCATTTGAGTTGCTAAAATCCATGTTTGACCTATGTTTTTATTGCTTAATTGTGAAATTACCCTAGGTTTTGGTACTTTCTCTTATTTTGGACTTAATTGCAAATTTACATATTTTTTTGGATTATTTGGCCACTAATTTTCTGATATATTTTTGTAGGCATGAAAGGATCCTGGACTTAGAGTATATTGGGTAAAACTTGAGTCGGATGTGAACCGGATCGAATTATCAAGCTTACAATTAATCCGGGCAGTCCGATTCAAAAGCGGCTAGATCTGAGCCATCCGGGACAATCTGAAGCAATCCGAGCTAGGGTTAGAGTTGATCAAGCACTATGATCAAGATCTGAAGGTTTCATCACAATCAGAGCTAAATCAACCGTTGGATCAAGCTCGGAGGGCTCTAGATCGTCCATTCACAGATTGAGTTGATCTGGACCATCCGTTGCACATTTGGAGGATCCGAGCTACCACAAGGCAGATCCTGACCCCAGATCATCATCATCAAAGTTTGGCTCCAATCAGAGCAAGATCTGTCGTTGGATCTCCTCCGATCAATCTGGGCCGTCCGTTGATAACTATTTAATCAAAACTTCACAGCAGCTCTTCCCTGTCGCGTCTTCTTCGCCACAAACTTTTCCTTCAGCTGTTCTTAGTTTTCTTCAGTAGATTTCTCCAATCCAAAGGGGCGCGACCCCTCATTTCTTGTTTAGATTGAATCTTAGGTCATTGGGAAGGCTCCTCGGTGAATTTCCAGCTCTCAATTGCCCAAGAACAGAGCTTTTGTGAGGTCTCCGGAGCTCTGCCGTTTGGTTTCGTCAACATCGGCTGCGCATTATTTCATCACCTTGAGTAGTTCAGAGGGGTTCCCTGAAGTGCTCAGAGCTATCCCAATTCATCATCGCAGCTGAGTTGAAGGAATTGGATGGGTTTTCGGATTTGAGCAGATGTGAGCTGATTTTGAATCGCAGATGCCATTTTCCATCGACTTGTTGAGCTTGCGAGTTCGAGGCTCACACTTGCGTGACGAACAAGGAGGATTCGAGTTAGGGAAGGCTTGAGGAGTAGTTTAAGTAGTTAATTTCAGTTTTTAGTTGTAATTTTCATTTCTGCATCTAGATTCTGTTTCTGATTTCTATTCAGTTTCTGTAATTTTCGTTTTGAATGGTTTTTGTAGTAGTTAAGTTTCAATTTGGCAAGTAAATTAGCTAGTGAGTTAGTTTAGTGGACAATAGCTTCGAGTTTCAGCTTCTTTGATGTTTAACTGTTGCGTGCCATTTTCTCTCCTTGCGTATCAGTCCATTTCTGCCAATTCATTTCTAGTTTCGGAAATTTTCAATTATCTCATATTTAGTGTGTTAAATTAGTTGATCTAAATTTGGTTCACTTTTAGCTTCGTTTCTGAGCTTCTATGTGACTTAGGAATCCTGCGTTCAGCCATTGCTTCATTTCTGCATTTGTTTTTCCATTAATGTCCTGCATTTCTGAATCCACTTCTTCCATTCAATTTCTGAATTTTGTTTACTTGGTAACTCTGAATCTCAGTTTGTTCCCAGTTAATCCTTGCGTATCAGATTATTGTCTCGGCATTGAATTGTTCCGAACTGATCTGAGATTGTTTTGATCTGAATTTCTGCACTCAACTTTGGATTTCTGCATTTCTTAGATTACGATATATGCTAGTTAACTCCAATTCTGCAGTTTACAGTTCACAGATCTGAAGTTGTATCAGTTGAGCTTCACCTTAGAATTTTATAGCAACTGAAATCAATTATTTTGTTAGATTTTGCATCCAATTCATGCTGCAATCAGTTTCTGCAATCAGTTGTTCGAAATTGCTAAAATCAAATCCTGAATTTCTGCATTGAGTGTGTGCTTGCATTTCTGTCTCCCAATTCTGCAAGGTTTCTGAATCTATCAGCCCCATTGCCCGAATATCAGTTAGAGTTGGTTGAATTGCTTTTCGAGCATTGGTTCTTGCAATTAATCTCAGTTTGTTTTGTGAATCTGAATTAAACTTGTACCTGTTTCTTATCAGTCTTCAAGTTTCGGAAATTCTTCATAGAATTCTGCAAATGTTTTCCTTGTTAGCCTAGCCTTCAAGCTGAGTTAATCAGCCACAATTGCTGCAGCTAATTCAAACCCTTGGCACATAAGTTGTTCTCAGCTTGGTATCAAGTTGTTAAATTGCTTGCATTTAGGTATCAAGTGAAATCCTGCTTTAGTTTTAATGGAATTGCATCACTGATTTACTTCTTTACTTAGACTCCGTTTTGCATTCAAAATCAGACCTGTTTTCCAAGAATTGTCTAGGAGCTTCAATTGATTAAGTGTTAAATTGGTTGAATCATTAAATGTGGCCATTTTGTTTATTCATGAGCTAAATTTCCTTGATTTTCATTGCAATTTCATTTCCAATTGAACCCAAACCCAATCACATTCGAAACCCAAATTCACAAACGACACCTAAATACAAGCAAGAATCAAACACGACAACTAGTCCCTGAGAAAAATACGACCTGTGGCCCCTTTACTACGCTTTTGTTCTTGATTGCAAAAAGGGTTTCCAGCATTTCATTTATAAATTCTAAATCTGATGGTCCCAACTTCCGTGACAAATTTAACATAGTATTTCGGGGCTGTCAAATTTTTGGCGCCGTTGCCGGGGAAGCAACTAGTTGATTTGTTTGATTTTTGCTTGTATGCTTTTGGACATATCATTGTGTTCTGTTTTATTTTGCTTTATCTTTCATATACGGTTGCTGCCATTTTTCTTGTTTGTTTTGTGATAGGGCTGTAAGATCAAATGTGGTCACCAGAGTTTTGGACAGAGATAAAAGAGGCATTGGTGGAGTTGAAGTGTAGGGTTAAGGAGTTGGATAAGGAGTTGGACTACCAACAAAAACGTAAAACTCAGTCATCTACTTACCAGAAGCCGATTCAGCCTACATTTCAGCCACCTCAGCCACAATTTCAGCCTCTCCAGAAATTCCAGCAGCCAAATCAAGATTTCCAGCAGCCTTATTCTAACTTTCAGCAACCAAACTTTCAGTTTCAGCAAGGGTGTTTAGATAATCAGAATTTTCAGCAACCACCCTTCCATCAAGTTCAACCAAACCCAAATTTTCAGCATTTTAACCAAGATTTCCAGCAGCCTTTTGCAAGTTTTCAGCAGGGAAATAACCAATTTTAGCTTCAACCTCAGTCATGGCAGCAAGAATTTCAACCCATACAAAATTTTCAACAACATTTTCAACATTCACAGCCATACGATCCAAATTTTCAGCCTTACAACCAGAATTTTCAGCCCACCCAATTTGAGTTTTCACCACCACAATATCAACCTCAGATCCAAGAATTCCAGGGCTACAATTTTCAGCAATTTCCACCAAGTGGTGAACCAACTTTTCAGCAGTTTAATTAGCCTGTTCAACCATTTGATCAACCCCAACAGTCTCAATTTCAACAAATGTGTCAACAAGAGCTTCAAAACCTCGAAAGGCAAATGGAACAAGTGGCTATTGATTTGAATCAGATAAAAGCCCAAAGAGCAGAACAATTAGCTTCTCAAGCTACCTTTAATTCTGAGAGCCCCAGAGTTGGTTTTATATCAGTTCAAGGTGACCCTAGTGCATGGCCAAGTTCTTCTTCAAATGATCTTAGAATTTTGGTAGAGGAAGAAGAAGAAGAAATCATCAAATATAGGGCACCTACAGCATGCATCCCTCCGGAGATTCCTATTCAAAATTCATTTCCAAATTTTTCAGCTCCAGAAGAAGAAACTGAAGCTCCACAGGACCATTCTAGTCTCTTATTTTGTGATGATAGCATTATTTATGGTCCTAATTTTTCTAATATTGTTGTTGCAGATATGGCAGAAGAAACATGCATAGGAGATGATTACATAGGTGTAGGGGATTGCACTAAGCCCGAGGGACCACCACAAGACTCAGAAGATGAACCACAAAGTGTAGGGACTTGCATGGTGGAAGCAAGCACCCAAGGATCACCTATTCCAGTTGAGTATCCACCAGAGCTTGAGGCTGAAGAGGAGCATGTACTTGACCAGGAGGAGGCCACAGATACATCTACTCTTGTAGAACCTCCAGGTATTCTCCAGCACGCTCAGGTAAGTATTTCTCCTCTTTGTTCAGAAAAATTCAGCGAGGTACCTAGTACTGATTTTATTGATTCTGATGAATTTATTGATATACCTTGTGTAGAGAGTGTTTGTGAAAATCCAATAGAGGTACCACAAATTGATTTCCTTGGTCATAATGCATTACTTGATACATCTTTTGTAGATATGGATAGCGAAATAATTTTAGAGGCACCCATAATTGATGTAGTTTGTTATGATGAATCTCTTGATACATCTTTTGTGGATATGGCTAGTGAAAATTTTTTAGAAGTGCCTGAAATTGATGTTATTTATTTTGATGAATCTCTTGCTATATCATATGCTGAGGTTGAATGTGAAAAACTTATGGAGATATCTGATATTGATTTGATTGGCTGTGACACATTGGAAAATAATTGCGAAATTTCTATTGATGTGCCAGAAATGGATTTCTTTATTTGTGATGAGTATCTGGATGCAAATTTTGTAGGAAATGATTTTGAAAATTTCATTGAGGTACCAGAATTTGATTTAATTGGACATGATGCAGTTTTGGATTCATTTCATGCAGAGACTGATATTATTTTATTTCTTTCTGACCCTGAACGCTTGAGAGAGGTATTACATTATTTTGCAGGATCTAGAAGACTTCAGGAGTGGGTGCTCCAACTGAACAGACTTCAACCTCCTGGAAGGACTTCTAAAGGGCATCAAGAAGGAGGAGATGATCTTACTTTAATTAAAAGCACTCCACCCCTTGAATGGCTCTTGAACCTGAATCGCCTTAGGCCACCAGAGAAATTTTTTGCAAAGTTTAAGTGTGGGGGAGTCCTACTTCTCCCAGCCACCCAGACACCTCCACTACCACGATGGAGGCTACTGCTTGATAGGCTCCGACCACCAGAATAAAAGGGGAGATTGTTCTTTCTTGTATTTTCTTTTATTGTATTTTTTTTTCATTTTCATGCTTTCTAGAAGTAGAATTTTCTTTTAAATTGAGTCCTTGTCAATAAAAGCATGTTAGTGTTGGATCGAGAGATGCGATAGAGGGGGTGAATGTCGCAAATCGTTCGGATTTAAAAAGAGCGGGTGCGCGGCGGAAATAAAAGAAAAACAGAACAATGCAAACACAGTCGGTTTACTTGGTTCGGAGCCTGGGTCGACTCCTACTCCAAGGCCCACGGTCGTTGACCGTTTTCTGCGGGCAATTCTATAGGTTCGTAAAAGTTTACAAGACAGATTATAACAAGAACAGTTTAGTAAACTTTAAATGCAGCTCTTCGTTACCGACGTCCGGTGTAGATCGAAGTTTCGGAGCAGCGGGACGTCGTCAGCTTGAGTTGGAAGATTTCTGGAGCGTGTCGCGGAAGCAGAAGAGCGCAGAAGTGTCGAAGCAATTGATCATATGAAGAAGGAGGTCGAGGGCCCTTTATATAGGGCCTGGGGGTGCCCTGGTCGACGGGGGCGCCCCCACGTGGCTTCCGATCCGATGATCGCTTCGGTCAAGGCTGATCTCTTCATCTTCGGGATCAGCTTTGACCGGGGCGCCCCGAGCGCGCGGGGCGCCCGGGTTGACCGGTCAAAGCCTCATCCTTTGGCTTCGCGAGGGCAGCTGATAGTCAGCGTGGCACTGGGGGCGCCCGCGACACGCGGGGCGCCCGGAGCGCGCGGGGCGCCTGGAACAACCGGGGCACCCCGAAATGCTGCTGTCGGAGCTTTTTCTTGGTCTGCTGACTTGGGTTGACTCTGGGGGCGCCCGGAAACTTCGGGGCGCCCTGCCCAGCTACTGCCTCACTCCTTTGAGGCTCTCTGAGCTGCAGATACACAGTCCTTCGGTCCTGCATCCAGGGTTAGTCCAAAATAGCAAATATTATGTTAGTTTATACAGCCTTAGCTGTCTTGGTTCTGACTTTGGTCTCCAAAATGGAGCCCTAGGTCGAACCGACGTCTAATGTTCCCTCAAGGGGAACGCGTCCTCACCTACTCCTCTCGGGAGAATTTACCTGGTGCCAACCGGCTCCTCCAGTTGGACTTTTGCCCGGCAATCCTTCGCCAGGTCTTGAGTTGCCAAGCTGCCCTTCGCTTGGTGCCTAGCAGCCCTTCGCTAGGTCTTTTCTTCTGGCAGCCCTTCGCCAGTGCCTAGCATTCCTTCGCTAGGGTTTGTCCATTCTGGCAGTCCTTCGCCAGAGCCTAGCAGTCCTTTGCTAGGGCTTTTCCTGTCTGGCAGTCCTTCGCCAGTGCCTAGCATTCCTTTGCTAGGGCTTTTCCTGTACACTCAAGAAACTTGTTAGACAACAACTGACCCTTAACTTTTGAACCATTTTGCCAATATCAAAACATAGGTTTGACTTGGGTGCATTCTGCACCAACAGTTAGTTCTCTTGGAAGTTTGTTTCTTACATGAGTAGAAATAAATGTATCCCTCTAGGTTATCTCCATAGCATGTTAGAGTCTTTTGAAAATAAATTAAATTTGGTTATTAAAACTTAGGATTTGAGCTAATGGATGAAATCTTGGATGCTTGAGTACTACTTGGTTTTAGATTCTTAATTGATGTCTTGAGATGAATTATTTTTGCCTAGTGAGACTTAGCCTTATTATTTGTGACACATACATGTTATTGTACTCTAGAACTTGCTTAGGTTCTTTCAAAATCATATTTCAATGATTGGATCACATCTATAGAGACTAATCACCTTGTTTACCTTTCCATTTCAATTTTGGCAAAAATCATGTTCAATCCCTTTTTCTTTACTTATTTCCTACTCTTAACCCCACTTTTCTATGGGCTTGTTTGTTTCGAGATGTTTCTTAATGCTATTTTGCCCGAGACGGACAAAGATTTAAGTGTGGGGGAGTGACTAATGTTTTGGATGTATTTCATGTCAAAAAGAAATTTTTTTTTGCCAAGTTGAAGCCAAAAGGTGCCAAGTGAGTTGATTTTGAATTCCAAAAATGAGCAAGAGAGGTGGGAGCAATTGGAGACTTATATTCTTTACTACATTTTGAAGATCAAGTGGCATGCAATGAAAAGAAAAAAATCTGCAATGCAAGAAAAAGAAAAAGAGATGGCACAGATTAAGCAAAAGTTTGTGCCAAAATGAAGCTATCTTGGATCGGAATTGGCTTGGATCAAGAATTGAGAAGTTAAGAATCAGCAAATTTTTTGTTGAAAGTCTGAAATGTAGCTGTGAAAATCAGAATGTCAAAATTTCAGCTGTGAAGATCAGAATCTGAAGTTCAGAATTGTTGGTTGAAACTAATCTGAAGCAACATGCAGCTGTACTAATCTGAAATTAAGCAAGGGCTGCTGATGAGGATTAAGAACAAAACCTTCGTCAGTGAAATGGAATTAAGTATATGTGGCTGATTGGATTTATTTGGATCAAAACAGGAAAGAAACAGAAAATTGCAGTGAAGTGCATGTGGCTAAATTTCTCCACTACTAGTGAATGTAACTGCTGGTAATTTAGAGATCTTGGAGCATTGCATCCGGCACAAGCGGATGAAGTCGACAGTCTACAAATAGAATAGAGAAAAGAGCTGAAACATATTCAGTTAAAGAGAAAAAAATCCAGATCAAAAACAAAGAAATCAGTGAATGTTATAAAGCAGTTTTGTATCAAATCTCAATTGAATCCATGCTTTCTAATCAACAATGCCTTGCTGCCTTCAAATCGAACTTGTAGAATGGTTTTCAATTGAACAAAACCCCTTGGGAGCAGAATGGAAACTGCTATAAAAAATTTCAGAAACATACTTGAAGGCAGATTCAAAAACAAGAAGTGGCAAGTCCTTGGAAGCTCACGGCACTAGAAGGGATTGGAGATGATTCTGAGATGGAGCTGAGCATATCTTGATGGAATAAAGTAAGAAATTAGCAGTTAAGATCAAATGCAGAAAAAGAAAAGAGAAAGAAAAAAAAACAGTTCGAAAGAAAGAAAAAAAAGAGAACAAAGGAGAAATAAAGTGGCACAAAAAGTGAATTTTGGTACCATTGAATTCAGTGGAGTTAATCTCATTCAAATCCAAGCCATACATCACTACATTATGACCTTGCTAGAGGATAAAAGAAAGAAAAAAATCAGAAAAGAAGAGAGAACAAAACAAGTTGGCACGCAATAGGCAAACTTGGCACATTGAAACCAAATAAGGGTTTTTCATCCAAATCAAAGGCAATTACTTAAATCTGACTTTACCACACTTTTGATATCATTAGAAGACTGAAAGATGGGGCAAAAGCACATTGGAAACATTTTTGAGCAACCAAGTCTCCCATTCCATCAATTTTTCCATTTTCTTGGTTTCTACTTCATTTCTTACCATTTTTCCATGTTTTCACTTGTTTTTATAGATATTGATCCCAATCATGAATAATGGTGGAGATTAGACAATAAGCAAGCCTATGGTAGTGCAAGAAGCATGTGTGTTTGAGTGAGCTCCATTTCCATCATCAAGTTAGAATTTAAGGAGAGAGCCACCAATATTTTCCTTGAAAGGCTAGTGATTTAAATTCATCTCAATGAATCATGATGGATGAAAAGGCTAAGTTGTTGATTTAAGGACAAGATACTAATCCATAGAGCTTAGATTTTTGAGAATTGACAACCTTAGGTAATTTCTTTTCATTTGCTTCTAATCATGCTTAAGAAAGCCTAAGGGATACATATTTAGTTGTTTCGCGAGACGCTCAAGGTTAAGTGTGGGGGAGTTGATAGATACCATTTTATTGATCATTTGAGTTGCTAAAATCCATGTTTGACCTATGTTTTTATTGCTTAATTGTGAAATTACCCTAGGTTTTGGTACTTTCTCTTATTTTAGACTTAATTGCAAATTTACACATTTTTTTGGATTATTTGGCCACTAATTTTCTGATATATTTTTGTAGGCATGAAAGGATCCTGGACCTAGAGTATATTGGGTAAAACTTGAGTCGGATGTGAACCGGATCGAATTATCAAGCTTACAATTAATCCGGGCCATCCGATTCAAAAGCGGCTAGATCTGAGCCATCCGGGACAATCTGAAGCAATCCGAGCTAGGGTTAGGGTTGATCAAGCACTATGATCAAGATCTGAAGGTTTCATCACAATCAGAGCTAAATCAACCGTTGGATCAAGCTCGGAGGGCTCTAGATCGTCCATTCACAGATTGAGTTGATCTGGACCATCCGTTGCACATTTGGAGGATCTGAGCTACCACAAGGCAGATCCTGACCCCAGATCATCATCATCAAAGTTTGGCTCCAATCAGAGCAAGATCTGCCGTTGGATCTCCTCCGATCAATCTGGGCCGTCCGTTGATAACTATTTAATCAAAACTTCACAGCAGCTCTTCCCTGTCGCGTCTCCGCCGCAGTCATCTTCTTCTTCAGCCGTTCTTTGATTTTTAGCTAGTTTTCTTCATCAAGGAGGCGCGATCCCTCAATCCATCATCAAAGCAAGGGCTAGGTTAGTGAAGAGAATCTCAGCGAGGTTTCAGATTTGATTTCAGCTCAATAGCGAAGCTGCGCGAGGTCTCGGCAGTTTCACTATCCAATTTCAGCGAGCTCAGCTGTGATCCATTTCCACTGCATCCGAGCTGACCAGAGGGGTTCCCTGGAAGGTTTTGGTCATTCCCTAATCCAAATCGCAAGCCACCACAGCGAGTTTGATGAATTCGGAAGCTAATTTCAGTTTGAGCAGGATTTGATCTGTTTCAGTAGCAGAGACGTATCTTCACTGATTTGTTGAGCTTGCGGGTCCGAGGTTCTCCCTTGATTGACGACCAAGGAGCTCTTGAGTTGAGGAATGGTTGAGGAGTAGCTTAGATAATTTAGTTTCATTCAGTTTTTAGCTGTAATCCTTATATTCTGCACTTGTTCTATTTTTGCAGTTTCGTATCAGTTGCTTAGATTTAGTTTTCTGAATAGTTGAGCTTAATTAGGTTTTTAATCTTCGATTTCAGTAAGTTAGGAACTAGTTTAGTGATAGATTGAGTTAAATTTCAGTTTAATGGTAGCTTAAATTGTTGTGTGCCAGTTCCCAGCTTGCGTGCCACTTCCGTTGCTGAATTTTCTTCAGTTTCTGAATTGCCTCCGAGTGATTAATCTCAGAATTGTTTTCAAGCTTTTTAGTTGTTAATTTCTGCTCTAGCATTAGATAGGTAGAGTGTTTAGTTAAATTAGCACTTAATTGTAGTTAGTTGCAATCCCATTTCCATGCGTATCAATGCATTTCTGCACTTTTGCTTCGATTTTCTGTTCTTTCTGTTGCGTGCCAAATTCAGTTCGTGCATCAATTTTACTTCAGTTGGATTTCTGAAATCGTGTCAAGTTAGCTCAGTTCCCACCTCTGAATTCATTATTCCCTGTTTTACTCTTCAGCCTGCACACCATCTGTTTTGAACTCAGATGTTGCCCTGTGTATCAGAAATTGAGTGCAGTTTCGATTAGTATTTCTGATAAAGTGTCAAGTGCAGTCTCAGTTCTGGTTTGGATCAAGATTCATACACCTTGTAGTATACTTTATTCTCGAATTTAGCTTGCATTCATTAGCCTCTGAAATCTGATCAGTTATTTAAATTCTGCATTCAATGTATCAATGTTTTCAGAATTCATTTTCTGCAGTAATACTTCTGCACATCAGTTTTTGGTTTCCGATTTCTGCTTTGCATTCAATTGTTTCCGAGTCCATTTGTTGCTGAATTCAGCATTTGATTTGCTTGCTCCAACTTCATTGGTTTTACATCAGCTTCTCATGCTGAAGTTTAGTAACAATTCCGGCAAGTTCAGTTTCCCTTGCGTGTCAATGTTTGCTGAATTTTATTTTTTTTCTGCAGAATGTATCAAGATAATGTATGCACTGCTTTGTATCAAAATTTAACTTATCTTTTAGTGAATTGCTGTGATTGAAATCAGTTGCATTCGAACTTGGATCGTTTCCGAATTGTAGTTCATATTTGGCATACAAGTTGTCTTGCTTTACTTGCCCACAACTTGTATCAAGTAAGGCTTGGCATTGGTTTTGTATTGGACTGATTTTAGATAGCTTTGCATTTGATTTGGATGTGCTATCAGATCTGTTTGTAACTTCTATTAAGATACCTTGGTTCATTTAGTTCTATTAGTTAAGTTTCTTAGTGGCACTTACTTTGTTTGGCTCATCTAGTTGAGTGCCTTTCTTTTCATAGCTTTTTCATTTATAATTGAACCCAAACCCAAATTTTATTTGAAACCCAAATTCATAAATGACACACAAATACGAGCTAGAACCAAACAACAACAACTAGCCCCGAGAAAAATATGACCTGTGACCCCTTTACTACGCTTTTGTTATTGATTGCAAAAAGGGTTTCCAGTTATTCATTCACATCTAAATTCTGATGGTCCCACAATTCGTGACAACTTTAACCTAGTAATTCGGGGCTGTCAAATTTTTGGCGCCGTTGCCGGGGATAGATGACCTGTTTGACCAATTAAAAGGAGCTACCGTGTTCTCGAAAATCGATCTGAGGTCTGGTTATCATCAAGTCAAAGTAAAACAGGATGATATCCCGAAGACGGCTTTCCGAACAAGGTACGGGCATTTTGAGTTCGTTGTCATACCCTTCGGCGTGACCAATGCTCCTGCGATGTTTATGGATCTTATGAATCGGGTATTCTCGTCTTTCCTCGACAAATTTGTAATCGTCTTCATTGACGATATCCTTATTTATTCAAGAGACCAAGAAGAGCACGCCAAGCATCTGAGGATAGTACTCCAGACTCTTCGGGAGAAACAACTGTACGCCAAGTTCTCCAAATGTGAGTTCTGGCTGGACCAAGTGGGCTTTTTGGGTCATATTATTTCCAAAGATGGGGTCATGGTAGACCCAACCAAGATTGAAGCTGTGAATAACTGGAGCCGGCCGAGGAACGCCAGTGAAATCAGATGTTTTCTTGGACTGGCGGGCTATTATCGAAAATTTGTGGAGGACTTCGCAAGAATTGCAGCCCCTCTAACAGCTCTTACCCGGCAGGATAAGAAGTATGAATGGACGGAAAATTGCGAAAGGAGTTTCTTGGAGCTAAAAAGGAGACTCACAAGTGCTCCAATTCTTACCCTTCCGGAAAGTAACCAGGGCTTCGACATGTACAGCGACGCCTCCCGATTGGGACTGGGAGCTGTGCTTATACAGAATGGTAAAGTCATTGCCTACGCCTCGAGGCTACTTAAAGAACATGAACAGAATTACCCCACCCACGATCTAGAATTAGCCGCTGTGGTCTTCGCTCTTAAGATATGGAGGCACTATCTGTATGGAGCGCAGTGTAGGATTTATACAGACCACCAGAGCCTGCGGTATTTCTTCACTCAGAAAGACCTAAATATGAGACAACGCCGGTGGCTGGAGTTGGTAAAGGACTATGACTGCGAGATCTTCTACCATCCAGGAAAGGCAAACAAAGTGGCCGATGCACTCAGCCGGAAGTCAAGTGCCACCTTGATGTCCATATCTAGATTACCCCGACCACTCGAAAGGGAAATTATGGAGTCTAGGGTCGAGGTCATCTACGGATGGCTTTCTACCATGACATTATCACCAACGCTGTTCGAGGACATATTGGACAAACAAGAAGGTGATCCGAGCCTTCAGAGAATCAAACAGGAGATCCTAGAAGGAAAGGGTGATGGTTTTCATATTGCCAACGGGGGAGTACTCTATCTTAGGGATCGTCTATGTATCCCTAATGATCCGGAACTGCGGAGAGCGATACTAGTAGAAGCTCACGACACCCCTTATTCGATGCATCCGGGATCCACCAAGATGTATCAAGATCTAACAGAGAAATTCTAGTGGTCCGGTATGAAGAGAGATGTGGCTCAGCATGTTAGCACTTGCCTGACCTGCCAACGAGTGAAGGCAGAGCACCAACGACCGGAGGAGTTCTGCAGCCCCTTCCGATTCCGGAATGGAAATGGGAAGATATCTCTATGGATTTTATTTCAGGACTTCCCAAGACTACAAATGGGTATGATGCGGTATGGGTAATTGTGGACAGGTTGACGAAGTCTGCTCATTTTCTAGCAATCAAGATGACTTCTTCGATTGAGCAACTAGCTCAATTATATGTTAAGGAGATAATCAGACTTCATGGAGTTCCCAAGACCATTATCTCAGATAGGGATGGTCGCTTTACTTCACATTTTTGGGAGTATGTCCAGCAGTCCCTTGGCACTAAATTACGATTCAGTACAGCTTTTCATCCTCAGACTGACGGGCAAACTGAACGAGTGAATCAAGTGCTGGAGGACATGTTAAGGGCTTGTGCTCTGGATTTCAAGGGGAGTTGGTGCCGATATCTATGTTTAGCGGAATTTGCTTACAATAATAGCTACCAAGCTACTATCGGAATGACACCTTATGAAGCTTTGTATGGGAGGAGATGTAGGTCTCTAATCTGTTGGTACGAAGGTGGTGAAAAGAAGGCGATGGGGCTCACGACGGATCTCATCGACGACATCACCCGAGCTATACAGAACATTCAACGACGGATAGAAACTGCACAGAGTCGGCAGAAGAGTTATGCAGATGTCCGGCGTCGGCCACTGGAATCCAATGTTGGAGATCTGGTATTCCTCAAAGTGGCTCCGATAAAAGGGGTGACAAGATTTGGGAAGAGAGGAAAACTGAGCCCGCGATATGTGGGACCGTACTTGATTCGGAAAAGAGTTGGCAAGGTGGCATATGAGCTAGAGCTGCCTCAGGAGATGGTAGCTATTCATAATGTGTTCCATGTGTCAATGCTTAAGAAGTGTATTCCCAATATGGACCAAGTGATCGAGCCACAGATAGTACAAGTTCAGGATGACCTAAGTTTCGAAAGCCGACCTATTCAGATCTTGGATCGAGAGATCAAGAAGCTAAGGAACAAGGAGGTACATTTAGTCAAGGTCCTATGGCAAAGTCAACGGTTTGAGGAAGCTACCTGGGAATATGAGGACGAGATGAGACGTAAGTACCCGGAGTTATTCTAAGTTCGAGGACGAACTTTCACGAGGTATGGGGGATTGTAACGACTCGGAAAATCTTCTCAATATTTTATTTAAAATATTGATCGTGTCTGAATAATTTTGAAGAAATTTAGAGATATTAGTACGAACTTTAGCCTAATTATCCATAATTTCTTATTTAAATTGAGAAGCTAAGTACTAATGGGCTTTTCCAAGACCATGGTTATTAGTGGATTTTATGTGAAATTTAATATAAATATATATAGGTTTTAATTAGGAATATTAGTATGATCATGAGTGAATTTTTAGGGAATTTTCGAAAATAAAATAAAAATAAAATAAAATAAAATAGAAAAATAAAGTGTATGCACCAAGGATTGAACCTTAGACCTATGGTACCACCATGCATGTACTAACCAATTCACCTAGCAAGGGAGTGCTAGTAGAGAATGAAGTGGATTTTGGTTAAGTCTTAGGGAAAATGAAGAGTCACCAAGGGAAGAGACACTATGACTCTTCACTTGCCCACTTCATGGTAAATAAAGGAGAGGAGTAGTAACTTACCAATTAAGATTTCTCTTCTTCTCATCCACCAAGCCTTCTCTCCTTCTTCTTCCCTCTCCTAGCCGAAACCCACAAAGACCCATTTTCCTTTGGAAAAGTTTCACAAGAAGGCTTCATCTCCAAGATCTAAGGGTTATCTACTAGACTACAAGGGCTAAGAAGAGGATTAGAGTCAAGAAGGTTCTTTCTATTTTTTCTATTCAAGGACTAGATCCAAGATAAGGGAAGGTAAGACCTCCTCACCTGTGGTATGATAGCTTTCAAGTTATATGTCATGATCTAAGTTCTTATTGGCATGATATGTTGAAAAATCCATGGTTAGGGCTCATGAAGGTTTCGGCCAAGCCATGCTTTGGGCTAGAAATCATGTTAAAGACTTCCTTTATATTTTCAAATGTTTACCCATGATAGGTGAAGTATAAAAGCATGATTTTGGGAGTTTTGTATCATCCTAACAACCCTCTAGGGTTTCGGCCACATCAAGGTAAAGGGGCTAGGGTAAACTCCAACCTTTCCAAGCATGATTAGTGTGTTTCCTATGATGTCTTATGGATAATAATGGTTGGTTACATGAATTTTCCTACGGGCTTGTTACCCTTCTAGGGTTTCGGCCAACTCATGGATTAGGCCTAGGACTTAGGATTAAGTCCAATCAAGGGTCCAAATGGTTTTCCATGGCATGATATGTAAGGTATGAGATGTTAATCATGACCTAGGCACATTTCCTATGGAACCGTGCCCCCTTAGAGTTTCGGCCAAGACCCCACCCTAGGGTTTGGTTTGGGTTAAGGTCTCAAGAATGCATGTTTATAAGTTACCATGATGCTAGTACATAGTTAAGCATGATGTAAAGATCTTATGTTACTAAAATCTTAGTTTATGTATTATATAACATGACCTTGTAGGTTAGATTTTATGTTATGCTTTACTCATGAATATTTAGATCATATACCATGAACATATGTAATTGATGTAGGAGTAGGCCATGATAAATAAAAATGATGCATGTATGTTGATAAATGCTTATAATAGACTTATGGTTTTATGATGAATGCCATGAACCCTACTAGTATGTGCCATGTTATATGTAGCTTACCATCCATGCTTTATGACGAATACTAAGATTATGTAGGCTAGATGAAATGTATCATGTATGAAGTGCGTGTTTATTTATGTATCATGATCATGCAAGCTTTATGAACCAAGATAATGTTTATGACTAGAAACATGATTATGCATGTACGTTCTATTTTATGAATAAAGAATGATAAGTATGAATGAAGATGATGGTTATGCCTTAAGTATGAATGATAAGTATGAATGATAAGTATGAATGATGAAGGCATAACGATGTTATGAAATAAGTATGAATGATGAAGCATGCATAGTATTTTATTTTTATGAATGAGCTTGTACCGGATCGAAGTAAGGGTCCAAGGGATGGGCACCTTAAGAACGCCCCGGTTCTGGACTACCGAAGCTATCCACGGTTCTGGGACTACCGAAGCTGTCCAACAGGGATGAGCACCTTAAGAACGCCCCGGTTTTTGGAACTACCGACTATGCTGTTCCTACCCTAGTAGGTCGGGGCTCGCTACCTCGTATTTACTTAGGGATGCGCGCTTATGATGTATGTATGTGGTACAAGCCGGGGACCCCAATGATGTTATGTTTATGTTAAGCATTTAAAAGTATGATTTCAAAACTAAGCATCCTTATGTAGTAAATGCATTTTACTCATGCATTCATTCATGTCATGCATCACGCCAGGGTAAGTGTATTTTATGCTTATGTTATGTTAAGGCTATGCCCATGTATGCTAAGAATTATGCCATGAATAAGTAGGTCCCATGTTCATGTATGCTAAGAATTATGTCATGCAAAAGTAGGTTCCATGTTCATGTATGCTAATAAATATGCCATGATAAGTATGTTTCATGTTCATGTAGGCTAAGAAAGGTGCCATGATAAGTTTGTTTCATGCTCATGTATGTTAAGAATTATGCTATGCTAGGTATGTTGTAGATTTATGTTTATGTTATGAATCATGCTATGTTAGTTGCTCATATGGTTATGACTTACGCCAAGATTATGCTTATGCTTTATGTTCAGCATTATGTTATGTCAGATACTTGATATGTTTATGTTTAAGTGACATATGATTTTAGTGAGTAGGAAAGGGTCTTACTAAGCCTGTGTGCTTATAGTCTTATTTTCCTCATACCGCAGATCAAGCAAGAAGTTACTAAGGGAAGCAGCAGGAGGGGCAAGAGCATGTGTGTGGGTGGCAGTGACTTGGAAAAGGATCCTTTTATTTGCACATATTGCATGTCTTGGGTTTTGGAAATGCCTCCTTAGATTTTATGTTATGTTTATAATGGTTATGCCTAGTGAATGACTTAAGACTCATGATGCTATGTTTACGGATAAGTTACTTACTACTTATGATGATGATGAATAAGTTATGGAATGGTTAGGTTATGATGCCATGCATGTCGTTAATATGCTAAGCCCAATGACCCTAGGTTCATGAATGACAAGTTTAGGCATGTATAGATGTTTCATGTATTAGTTGCATGGTTAAAAGCATGTGTAGAAGAAAAAAAAATTACTCCGCTGCATTGAGATGTTTTTATGCACATGTATGTTTAGCGTAACGACGCCTTTCTCGCCACACCACAAGGTGTGGGGAAAAGTCGGGCGTTACAGAAGCATTGCGGAAGAGTATGCCAGTGGAGCGAGAAGGACGCACACTACATCTGAAGGACTAGAAGCCAGGAGGAAGGACACTCGAGGGGAGAATGGTCGGAGTCGGGTTCGGGTGAGCCTATCTCCGGTTAGCTAGAAACCACCCAAGGAGAACGGAAGTCAAGCTGGAGAGTGGTCAGGATTGCTGACCAAAACAGCCACTGTCGAGCACCCGTGAGCATACGGGCACTTGGGCTCTCGGGCACCTGAGCATTAGGCGCCTGAGCACTCGGGCGCCCGTGAGCCATCAGTCACCCGAGAGTCTAATCTTAGTCGTTTGCGAACGTTGCTCTCTGGATAAGCATCAAGCCACATGTCAGGCGCCCAAGAGCTCTTAAGCGCGCTATAAGTGCCACGTCAACAAACGGATAACTCTGACCAGGGCTAGAAATAGACCCCTGGAGCTCAGTTTCATTTATCCCATTCAATTCCAAGCATTGACAAACTAATTTGGTGTAATCTTTCTTTCTTTCTCTGAGCTTTCCACGTGTAAGAGGCTTCTCTTCCCAAAGAAATTTTATTCAGGAGAATCGAGACATATTTCGCCTTGGATTAGCAACCTCTCCGGTTGCAAAGCAAGTAAAATCCGGTTGCCTATTTATTTACTATTTGCTTCATTTGTTTATATTATTTTGATCTAACTAACATCTTTGTCAAAGATAGACAAAAGAATTGAGTTTTCTTTTTCAGGGGCAATTCACCCCCTCTTGCTGACCTTCGATCATCCTCAATTGGTATCAGAGCAAGGACACTCCAGAAGGACTAACCACCATTTGAAGCAACTACAAAATGGTCGGACCGGTCATTTACCCGTCAAAATTCGAGGGGGAGTTTACGAGTTGGAAGCGTAAAATGCAGGTTTTTTTTCAAAACTGATTTTGATTTGATTTTAATAATGAAAAATGGTATTCTAGCTCCCAAGGACGCCGACAACAAACCAAAAGATGAAAGCTAGTGGACTAAGAAGGAACTAGCTGACTTTGTGGCGAACGGAAAAGCAGAATACCATCTGTTGATTGTACTCCCTGCACAAGAAGTTAACCAAATTGGGAACTACCGATCGACGAAAGAACTTTGGGAAAAGTTCCTTAAACTCCATGAAGGTACCTCCAAAGCCAAATTAGCAAAAAGAGATCTGCTTCGGAATCAGCTCAGCAACTTTTGACTGGAAGAAGGAGTGTCAGTAACACAACTTCACACTGAGCTTAAGGAGCTGATGATAGAACTCAACAATCTTGGAGAATCGATAAGCAATTGGGATGTGCAAAGGTACGTATTGAACGCCTTCCTGAGAACCCCTAACTGGATTTCAATAATCGACGCCTACTATATCTCTAAGGACCTTGAGGTAAGTACCTTAGAGGAACTTTTTTCCACTTTAGAACTTCACGAATCCAGATGTACAGGAAAAAGAAAAATGGACAACTTCGCTTTAGGCACGAGAAGGATCCAACATGAAGAGGATTCCTCAGAAAATGATGAAAACGCAACATATATGGTATGAAAGTTGTCCAAATATTTTAAGACTAAAAAATTTAATAAAGTGCAGGGTAAGAAGCAAAGGAAGATTCGCTGTTACAACTGCAACAAAGAAGGACACGTGATGGAAAACTACCCCAAAGCAAAGAAGAAAGAAAAAGTGGCACAAAAGATAAAGACACACAATCTAAAGGCGACATGAGACGTGTCTTCATCGGAAGACTTAAATCTCGAGGAACACGCTGGATTTGCTCCGATGGCTTCATACCAAGAAGATGAGAGCATTGATGAAGGGGGAGTCACCTCAAAGGACACAACGACGAAGGGGGAACTAAGACTTTAAAAGTGACATGGTAAGTGAGATATATTTTCTACCTCCTAATAACTTTACTCAGAAATAAAAGTCATGTTGAAATCTATTTGTAAAATAAAAAATAAAAATATAGAACTGAAAAAAATAATTATTATCTTCTTGCCCATTATAAATGTATGATAAGTTAAAATTTGAAAATGAAAATTTGAAAAACAACTATTCATGTTCAAGATGTTCACAAAATTCAAAATTTAAATATCATGAAAAACTTAATTAGTATTACAGATTTCACAGGAGCCAAATTATAAAAATTCAAAAATCAGATGTTCCATCTAAGTTTTTAATAAACCCTATTAGTAAAAATTTATATTGGGTTTCCTAAATATATTTTAAACTATTGATTTTCTTTTGAGTAAATTAATTTTGACAATTAATGCTTTATCCTGTTAATTTTTGATAACTACTTGTAAGAAAATAAGTGTAAAGTTTTTTTATAAGCAGTGTTCTATCTACAAAAATATTTTTAATTTTTTTAAAAAATTAATCAAATTTATTATGATTTTTCATTCGAAATCATGGTTTTAAATGTTAAAAATTCTATATTCTGGAAACTATTTATTGTGTTAAAAATATTTTTCCTTAACATTTTAAGTTTTTGATGTGATCAAAAGGGGAGAGTAGTGTTAAGTTAAGGGGTAGACTATAATTTCATTTTTTAGCGCTTACATTATTTTATATTTATTCATGTTTTTTTATATATTTGTTTACCCTAACTTAACTCGGGTTGATGCACATCAAAAAGGGGAAATTGTAAGTACCCCATGTTAGTTTTGATGTGGTCAACCGATTTAAGTTAGGTCCTGGTGTTTTTAATCCATATGTCTAAGTGTACAGGAACTTAGAAGTGCAGGAAGTCGAGCAGAAGACCAGCGGTCAAGAAGGATGGCATGGAAAGGGAGCCAACGGGCTCGGTGCATCCGAACGCGGAGCTCTGTGGAAGAGTACGTCGGTGGAGCGAGAAGGACACGCGCGGCGTCTGAGCGACGAGAAGCCGGGAGGAAGGACGCTCGAGGGCCGGAGTCGGGTTTGAGTGAGCCTAACTCCGGTTTGCTAGAAATCACCCAAGAAGATCGTTAGTCAGGCTGGAGAGTGGTCAGGGTTGCTGACCAAAACAGCCACTGTCGGGCACCCATGAGCATACGGGCGCCTGGGCTCTCGAGCGCTCGAGCATTAGGCGCCCGAGCACTTGGGCGCTCGTGAGCCATCAGACACCCGAGAGGCTAATCTTAGCCGTTTGCGAACGTTGCTCTCTGGATAAGCATCAGGCCATGTGTCAGGCGCCCAAGAGCTCTCGGTCGTCCTATAAGTGCCACGTCAACAAACGGATAACTCTGACTGGGGCTATAAATAGATCTTTGGAGCTTAGTTTCATTTATCCCATTCAATTACAAGCATTAACAAACTAGATTTGTGTAATCTTTCTTTCTTTCTCTGAGCTTCCATTTGTAAGAGGTTTCTCCGTCTGAAGGAGTTTTATTCAAGAGAATCGAGCTATATTCAGCCTTGGATTAGCAACCTCCCCGATTGCAAACCAAGTAAAATCCGGTTGCCTCTTTATTTACTGTTTGCTTCATTTGTTTATGTTATTTTTGATCTAACTAACATCTTTGTCAAAGATAGACAAAAGAATTGAGTTTTCTTTTTCAGGGGCAATTCCCCCCCCCCTCTTGCCAACCTTTGATCACCCTCAGTTGTGTTATTTCATTATTTATTTTTGTTACCGCCAGCCGTGTTGGCTTGCTATATGTTGAGTATGAGTTTGATATGTATATAAGATTTAGATTGCCCGTCGTACAGGGGAGATATTATCCATTTTTTTGTGTAAGCATGGGCCCTAGGGGGAGTGACATTTACAATAAAATGACTAAACTCAAAACATATCACAACAATATTATTACAAACACACTCACAACACATTATCACAATATTACAACATTACAATCCATATAAACTAAAATGCATAAAGATATTTACATAATAATAAATCTAAGTTCCACTGTTCCAAATCCATAACTATAAAAAATCCATAGTCAATATCCAGTTACATCTAATGCAAGACAAAGTTTATATCGTACAATACAAGACATCCTAATAAAAAAATGAATAAAATTAACTTCAATCCTGCATGAATTATTATTTGGTAAGTTGTAAATATAGTATTGAAAATGCAATGTTAAGTATTTATACAAAAGGCATGACTAATTATCGTAAAGTGATAAACAAAAACTAACAAACAATTTTTTAAAAAAATATATACCTTTCAATCAAGAGGATGTCTGGATATGAATCTCAAACTATCCAAAATTTGAAAATGAGACTTAATTCTATAATGCTTGTCAAATATTATTAGGGAGTAGGTATTGCAAAGCTAGCTATTGGAATTAGTCTTTGCATGATAAACGTAACTCTTCATTCCAAACATTTTTAATTTGTTCATATCCACACAACGAGACATATTTGAGGTATATCCATCAGAAAATTTCATTGTTTTCAACTAAGAACATAATACTTGCTTACTTTCTTTGTCCAATGTATAACAAGCTTTCAGATATTTACCTGTTTCATTCTAATGAAACATATTTACCTGTGTCATTCAAATGAAACTCAAGTCTGCTTATTAATTATTTTAATTCCTCACATGATTTTGTTATATCTTTAGTTTTTCCATAGACATTCATCACAGTATTGAATATGTTATTGAAAATTTTTTCTCAATATGCATCATATCTAAATTAATCGAATGATTAAATACTTCCAATAAGATAGCTCCAAAAATATACTTCTTTTCCTCTGACCACATTTGTTGACTCTAACAATATACTTATATACAACATCAGAACTATCCTGGTTATATACTAGCAGAAATTTATAACTATCAATTTCATCAAGAACTTCTTCAACTGACTTCCAAACTGGGGGAAGCTTCTTAACAATTTCATTCCTTTTAAAATTTTTCTTATTTTTTCTAAATGGGTGATCGATGATTATTAAACTAAGATATCTGTCCATTGTAAGGGAATGAAAATGTATCAAACTCACTCATGCAATGTGGGCATGCTAACTGTTGGTGCAATTATCCTCGGATCAAGGTTGATTAGTTTGACTAAGCTTGAGTGGGCTTGAGTTTGAGTTTCAATGTTTGACAAGATATGTGTAATAAGACAAGTAGGTCAAAGTTGACTAGAGACTCCTAACTCGAGGATTAGGCAAAATAGAAGTCCTAGTGGGACTAGGCAAACCTAGTTGTGAACTAAATGAAGTCCAAGTGGATCTGGGAGGATCGCACATTGGCAAGGTGGAAGTCTACCAGGAGACTAGACCTAACTGTGGTTAGGTAAAGGGAAGCCCTAGTGGGACTAGGCAGACCTAGCTAGTTGAGAACTAGGTGAAGTCCAAGATGAGTTAGTTGGGAGCTAAACACTTGACATGAGAGAAGTCCTAGTTGGGAAGTAGGTAACAGAAAAATCCTAACAGGTCATGATTGACCGAAGATTGGACAAAGGAACCATAGACTTGGTTTAAGCAAGTTAGAGCATGGGCAATCGATTGGCTTAATCCAATCGATTAAGTGATCGATTGGAGCACTATTTCTCGTGAGAAATAGAATGATCCGTAACTGATTGGGTGATCGATTAAGGACAACACCAATCGATCAGGTGAATGATTGGTGAACTTTTATCGCGAGAACAGAAGCCCTCTTAATCGATTAGGTGATCGATTAAAGGCTGGCTAATCGATTAAGTGATCGATTGGTGGTTGTGCGAGAGCACAGAAAGGTGCTGAATTGATTGTGCAATCAATTTAGACTTTCTTAATCGATTAGGTAATCGATTAGGCCTTGAAAAATAGACGTTGAACGACTAAATCGAACATGATGATTGATTGGGTAATTGATTAAGGAACCCTAGGTCGCAGGTATATAGGATTTTTACGTAGATTGAAGCTGTATTTCTTCCTTTCCTTCCATTGCCATTTCTTGTGAGTTCTTGGAGCATAGTACTGCTGCATTTCTAAGAATCTAGAGGCGATTCCATGTTAGAAGAAATCAAGAAAAGCAAAAGAAGATATTATTATAAATCTTGTAAAATTTATTTGTATCTGCTTGTTATTGTCGTGTTTTTTCTTGTAAGCTTGTACGAGATTTCTTTACCTCCAAGAAGGAGATCATTCTTAATGGATGTGAGAGTGAGGAAGAGTAGACTCCTGGATTAGTCACCTTAAGGAGGTGGATACCAAGTAAAGAAGAATGTATTAGCATTACTTAAGTTTTCCGCTACAACAAATCTACAAAAGCAAATATTGAAGCTAATCACCCCCTCTTGCTCTCGACGTGTCCTAACACTAACTTGTCAGTTATGCTCCATGTTGACAACATTGAGTATACTGAAAAATCACTAATCGTCCATAACAAAGCAACATACATTGTAAAGTTTGATTTACTTGCAATATCATATGTCTCTGAGCTTACATTCAATAATTAGTTTAGCTCTACAATCAAAGGTCATAAAAAAATATTTATTTACCCTTTTAGATTTTAAGGACCTGGAAAGCATAATAAGCTACATGAATTCATCTTTCATGCATATCTATGGAGGTAAGTTATATGATGTTAATATAACTTACCAAGATGAATATTACTATCCATTACTTTCAAATGGTTGAAACCATCTCCAGAATGTCCATGTCTCATATTACATGTTCCATTGCAAAAGAAGAAAATATTGTATTAAGATATTTTCATGCAGAGGAATCACAAGGATGACACATTATATCTCCTTCATGTACATGGTTTTGATGCCACCTTATGTGACTTACTATTGCAGTAGATGTATACAAGTATTGGAGCTTAGCAGTTAACAGGAAATAATACATGACTTTCAATGAAATACTTTTCTTCTTCTTCCTAGTCATGTGACTACTTTGCTTATAACGAGGGTGATTACACATTCTGCATTCCATTAATTCGCTATCTTTATTCCAAAAGATCATTCAATTATTGATATAACAATATATCTTCTCTACTAGCAAAATCAAGTTTCTAATCAATTTCTTTGTATTATAGAAGCTATCAGTCATGCAATTATTAGCGGGAAGCAACTCTAACGTCAATTGACACATGTCATTGTAACATCGTTCAGAGAAATGATATTTGACTTTTATGTTCAATAATCTTGATGATTAAGAATGTCTTCCCACAATTCTCTTTCACTGACCTTCAACATGTCGTACAATTTTTAAACTTTAGGCATAGGTGCTACATTTATATTCGATTGATCATATGCATTCATTACATCGTACACTATTGATTGAATTACATTCACAGGCTTAGATGATGTTTCTGGAGCAATCAGACATGATGACGAAGCAATGAAAGATCCAATTTAGTCAAATATATACGACTCTTCATGACAATACTAGTTGTAATAATCTAGAACAAACTCATATCTACATATATGTATTTTTATTATATCCTCATCATCGAAAGTTGTATTTGTACATTTGTATTGATCACATGGACACTTTAACTCGACACCATTCAAACATTCTAGATGAGACTTTGTGAAATTTACAAACTCTTCAACCCCAATAAAAAAGTCTGGACTAATAAATCCATTGTTTAACATATTGCACATCCAAACTTTGTTTATATACATTGTGTCCTAATGAAACTAAAATTTACAACATGGTTAATCATGCCAAACTAAGCATTGTTGTATTTTAATCATTTACGTCTCATTAAACTAAGCATGCTCTGCTCAACTAAGTATCCTATTTACATGAAACCATAATATCATGTTATTTGTAAAATAAACTACATTAAGAAGATGAATCTAATTATAAGTTTATTTTGATGTTTATCTATAATTTAATTATTAAACTTTAAGTTTAAGTTTTATTTCAATTTATAACTTATGTTTTTTACTTCACCTTAAAACATAAGGCAATTTGGGGATATGGAGAAGCAAGATAGAGAAACAAACAGTACAGTGCAAGATACAAAGAAGCAAGATATACATAATATCCATATTATTTAACAAACTTGGATGAACATACAGTGCAAGATATACATGATACCCATATTACTTAATAAACATGCATGAACACATAGTCCAAGATATAGAGAAGCAAGATATATATTGATATTGTTAGTAGGAGCCCTAGAGTCAATTATGTGATGATTGACTAGGGACTTTTTGTATCATATTCTATCATTAATAAAGACATGTTTGATTATTATACTTACTTTACACTTGTGCCAAATAACTAAGTATAATAATGTCCTTGGGTAGTAGGTTCTTATCTACATCATATCGATTGGTTGAATTGATAGTGAGATAATGTAGAGAACATTACACTAAACCATTTCTAGTCAAGGATTAATATTCAATGACAATATTAATGCATGGAGACTAGCATGTAGGTCAATTGATGACTTGAGCTCACAAGTCATGGATATGTGATATCAAGTTGACACATGGGTATACATTAGAGAATGTGTACTGAATTGACCTGCCATGAGAAAGTTTCATAGATTATCATATGAGTGTCATAAACGTTCTCATGTGACTATTTGTATGAATAGTCCTTAGACCTGAAGTCACTACGATTCCCTATATGAGGAGTTATGTACTTTAGTATCGTCAAACGTCACTCGTAATAGGGT
Source organism: Boesenbergia rotunda (assembly GCA_024364735.1). NCBI lineage: Eukaryota > Viridiplantae > Streptophyta > Magnoliopsida > Zingiberales > Zingiberaceae > Boesenbergia > Boesenbergia rotunda. The sequence goes on along the minus strand of JAGFNQ010002090.1, from coordinate 16,368 downwards.
GGACTATAAAGGCGATCACTGGGTATATAATGAATTATGCGGAGGGATGTGAGTGATGTAGATGAGATTCCTCCCATATGACGGGAGTGATATCTGTGGGCCCCTTGATCCAGTAGGACTGCTAAAATGCATGGTCATGCTCAAATGAGTCAATATGAGATATTGAGCTCATTTGTTTGAGTGAGTCTACTTCGGAATCAAGAAACACAAAGATTGATCGAGGATGACACAGTCTATGCCTCATTGGTCAATCTAGATATCGAGGATAGAAGGACAAGGTCATACATTGTCATAGTCACGGAGGTTAAGTCGGATCTCGACTTTCTTGTTACTTGGGTAGCAATGATGCATTGGTAGATGTCGCTCATTGCTTATGTGTCTAAAGCGGTTTAGATACATTGCCAACGTTACAAGAACCTATTGGGTCACACACTAAGGACACGATGCTTCAGAGATTAATTGATCTTAGTTTGACTAAGATTTGATCCGAATTGGATTGATTGAGTTAGACTCAAGTGAATCCAATTGGATTATGGGATTGAGGTCTAATTTAAGTTAGACTCATTTAGATTAGACTCAACCACATTTGGATGAGATATTAATTAATTAAAATATTTAATAAATTAATAATAGAGGAGAATGAAAAGATTCTCTTCATTGAATGGAGAGAAGTTGAAGAGCCACATGAGAAGACCCAAAGGGCGAGCCACATCCTCCGAGACCACGTTCCTAAGCATTTCCGCCTTTTGGCTATCTCGGAGTACGGAGGGGTCTCGGACCCAGAGGAGCACTTGGACAAATTCAAAAACGCAGCCTTGCTGCATCAGTATACGGACAACATCATGTGTCGAGCGTTCCTAACCACGTTGGTGAGTCCCGCCCAGCGTTGGTTTGATCGACTTCCCAGCGAGTCTATACAAAACTTTTAAGGATTTTAAGAAACTCTTCCTGCAGCACTTCGCGAGCAGTCGGCAACATCACAAAACTAACCTCAACCTTTTTGTGCTCAAGCAAGGCCCAAAAGAGTCATTGAGGGCTTACATAAAAAGATTCAACCAGGTAGTAGTGGATGTGCCAACTGCCACGTCGGAGGTAATGATTAGCACCTTCGCTCAGGGACTACAAGAGGGGGAGTTTTTTCGCTCGTTAATCGGGAAGTTGCCTAAGAGTTTTGACGTCCTATTGGGACGAGCAGTACAATACATAGATGTAGAGGAAGCACAGGCCGTCCGGCGAAAGGAAGTATGTCCGACTCTGACCCTCCCTTGACGCCAAGGAGCACTCCCCTGGGCGGGCCTATTTGAAGTCCCCGAGCGGCTGCTGATAGACCCAGGTTCGGATTGCCAAGGATGCAGCTTGACCAGATGAAGGTCTTATTGTTCTTTTCCATTAGAGCCACAGACATGCTATCCAAGAATGCTGACAACTAGGGAGGGGACCAGCCCCCCGCCGCCCGAGGGGCTCCACGTCCGGCTACTCCCAGGTCCCGAGGTGCCCGCAGAAACTCCCGCAGCATGACAACTGTTTTCACCCAGGCCAAACGAGTCAATGGAGGACCAGAAAGAGCAGGTTAACCAGTGGAACGCAATGTAAAGGGATGTGAATGTCATCTCTAGAGGGCCCACGTATGAAGATTCCAACCGAGTACGAAAATCTTAGGTGCACCGACTGAAAATTCACCAGGTTGGTACCAGTGCAACGCAAGCCCAAGGCCCCCAGATCAATTTCGAGCCTTAAGACTTGTAGGGCATGGAGGTGCCACACGATGACGTCGTGGTCCTATCAGTTGTAATAGCTAATTATCAAGTCCACCGCACCATCGTGGATACGGGCAGCTCAGTCAATGTGCTCTAAAAAAAGCATTCGATCAGTTGCAAATCGAGGCGACTGAGATGTAGCTGGTGGCCACACCTCTGTTTGGATTCACAGAGAATGAGGTGCATCCGATCGGGCAAATCAAGATGGCCATCTCCCTAGGAGAGGAGCCCCTGAGGAGAACTCGGTGATCTCTTTTATTGATAGTGGACGCCCTCTCAGCCTACAACGCCATCATCGGTCAACCGACCCTCAACGAATTCCGAGCGGTAGTATCTACCTATTATCTTAAAGTTAAATTTCCTGTTGATGACAGTGTGGGGGAAGCTTGGGGGGATTGGCGGATAGCTCGGCGTTGCTATGTGGATGACGTTCGGACAGAAGTATGAAGAACGTTCAAGGAACCTCCCTATAGTTGCAACATAATAGAACCTTCCCCCTGGGCAGAGCTGCGGGAGGACAAGGAAGAGATCCAGCTGCTACGTGAGCAAGAAACTAAAGTGAAGATCGCCCAGGGCCTCCCAGGGGAATTGAGGTAAGAGTTGATCAATTGTCTGGCTCGGAACAAGGACATATTCGCTTGGATGGTCAGGGATTTGAAGGGCGCCAGATCGGATGTCATGGAGCATCACCTGCATGTATACCCCAACGCTCGGCCAGTAAAGCAGCAGAAGAAGGATTTCAGCTCAGAGCAAAATAAGATCATACGAGCCGATGTAGATAAGCTCTTGGAGGTGGGGCACATCCGCGAGGTTCAATTCCTGACCTGGTTGGCCAACGTGGTGTTGGTAGCTAAGCCGGATAACAAATGGAGTGTCTGTATTGACTTTCATGACCTCAACCGAGCATGCCCTAAGGATTGTTATCCTTTGCCTAGAATTGATCAGATGGTTGACTCAACTGCGGGAAGTGAGTTGATCTACATGTTGGATGCCTATCAAGGGTATCACCAAGTTCCGTTAGCAACGACCGATCAGGAGAAAGTCAATTTCATCATGGCAGACAACACGTATTGTTATACTGTAATGCCGTTCGGATTGAAGAACGCAGGGGCTACTTACCAACGTATGATGAACAAGATCTTCAGGGAGCAGATCGGACGAAACATCGAGGTATATGTCGAGGACATTTTCATCAAGTCTGCTCGGGCCGACGACCTTATAAAAGATATAGAGGAGACATGTGGTTTCCTGAGGAAGTATGGTTTGAAGCTGAACCCGGTCAAATACCTTTTTGGGGCTAGAAGTGGTATGTTCTTGGAATATATTGTCATGGAGAGGGGCATTGAAGCCAACCCAAGCAAGGTGAAAGCCTTGCTCGACATGCCAGCTCCCCAAAATCTGAAGGAAGCACAGAGGCTGACCGGCCGGATCATGGCCTTGTCGCATTTCATCTCCCGATCAGCGCATAGGAGCTTGCCCTTTTTTTAAGACATTGAGGCGGGCAACTAAATTCAAGTGGGATAGCGAATGCGATCGGGCCTTTGAGGAATTAAAGACTTATCTGGTCGTGTTGCCTGTGTTAGCCAAACCCGTAGAAGGTGAGGCTCTGTATGTGTACTTATCTGTGACACGGGAGGTGGTGAGTGTTATACTGGTAAGCCAGGGCGAGGGGGAGTAGTTGTCAGTCTACTTCTTTGGCCATCTTTTGAAAGAAGTCGTGTGTCGCTACATGGCACTCGAGAAGCTGGCATATGCGCTTGTGCTTGCCACCCGGTGTCTTTGACCGTATTTTTTATTTCACCCGATCGTAATACTCACTAACAACACTCTAGGGAGGCTGTTGATCAACCCAGAGGCATCTGGTCGGATGATCAAATGGACCACAGAGCTTAGCAAATTCGACATACAGTATCAGCTTCGGTCGACCATCAAAGCCCAAGCCTTGGTAGATTTCCTCAGTGAGCTATACACCGAAGAGGCTGAAGGGTCGTGGAGGATTTTTGTGGATGACTCATCCGCCCGACATGGAAGCGGCTTGGGTATCCTAATGATATCCCCCAGAGAAGATTATTTGCACCTGTTCGTCTGGCTAGAGTATCGAGCTACTAACAATGAGGCCGAATATGAAGCCCTTATCGCCGGCCTACAGGCGACAAAACATGTAGGGACCTCTAGGGTTATCCTCCACTCGAATTCACAGCTAGCCACGCAACAAATAGCCGGGCAGTTTGAGGTGAACAATGAGCGATTGCGGGCTTATATGGAGGCTTATGAGCTACTGAAGTCCAGGTTCCAGTCAGTAGAACTGCGCTAGGTTTCGCGAGAGAGCAACCTCAAAGTGGATGAGCTGGCTAAGTTGGTCGGCTCTATCACCCCTTGGGTGGTGATCTGGCCCATGGCTCAAGCCATGCTCATCGCACAGGTTGAGCAGCAAACCGAGCTGGAGTTGGAGGATGATTGGCGGACCCCGATCATTTCTTACTTACGACAGGGGACAATTCTAATCGACCTAGTGCGGGCACGGATATTGCGGAAAAGAGCCACCCCGTTCACCCTGGTCGACGACCTTCTCTAGACCATTGCTCAAGTGTTTGGGAAAGGAGACAATGAAATATGTGCTGAGGGAAACACATTCAGGATCGTGTGGGAGTCACGTTGGAGGTCGATTAGTGGCTTGGAGAATCTTGCTCTCGGGGTAGTTTTGGCCGACCCTACAAGAGGACGCCAATTGGCTAGTCACTACTTGTTTGTCCTGTCAGAAGCATCAGAGTCTGTCTCACCGGCCCGTGGAATTCATGTGAGCTTCAGTCGTAGCCTGTCCTTTTGATCAGTGAGGGATGGACATTGTAGGGTCGTTCCCCCTCACTCCCACTCAGAAGAGGTTTCTGCTGGTGGCGGTCGATTATTTTTCCAAATGGGTGGAAGCTGAGGCATTGACTCGGATAACGGAGGCGACAGTCATGAAGTTTCTGTGGCAAAATATTATCTGCCGTTATGGGATACCATGCAGATTGGTCTCAGATAATGGTCGACAATTTCAAGGCAGGAAGCTCCGGAACTGGTGTTCAACCTATGGAATTAAACAGGTGTTCACCTCGGTGACATGCACTCAGAGCAATGGCCAGGCGGAGGTCGCCCATAGGGAGATTTTGTGGGGGCTAAAGGTGAAGTTGGATCACATGGGAGGGGCATGGGTAGAGGAGCTCCCTAGCGTATTGTGGGCCTTCTGGACTACACCACGGGAGGGCTCGGGTTTCACGCCTTTTCAATTGGTGTATGGAGCCAAGGCGGTCGTACCAGTGGAGGTGGGATGCGAGTCAGATCGGCTGAGGTTGTACGATGAAGAAAATGTGGATAGACGATGGCTAGAGTTAGATTTAGTGGAAGAGATTCGCTGCCGGGTGGCAGCTCAGATGGCTGCCTACCGACAAAGGATGCAACAGAGATATGATCGGAGGGTGAGGCCTCGGACCTTTAAGGTCGACAACTTGGTCTGGAAGAGGGTCAAGCCGGTAGGGGAGGTAAGCAAGTTGGAGCCACAATAGGGAGGGTCATTCAAGGTAGTTCAGAAGCTGGAGTCGGGGGCATGCTATCTACAGGACTTACAAGGGAGAAGACTTGGTCGACCCTGGAGTGCAATCCATTTGCAACAATACCTGGAATGAGCAGGGCCGCCCAGGAAATAGGAGGCATGTGTAAGGTTTATGTCATTAGTTGGAGTGTTAGAAATGGGAAATCAAATGTCTGAGCCCCAGGCTCCCACGAACCCAATGATCCCTGGGCCCGACTGAGTGTGGCTGCCCACGTCCATACTGGTCCACCCGGGGCGGTGTCCAGACTTTTGCCTGCATGCGAATTATAAGTGGTTCAAGCTCCCACGAACCCACCGACCCTCGGCCCCGATCGGGCGTGGCTGCCCACGTCTATATCAGTTCGCACAGGGCGGTGTCTAGACTCTTGCCCGAGTGTGAGTTAAAAGTGGGTCAGGCTCCCACAAACCCACCGACCCCCGGGCCCGATAGGGAATGGCTGCCCACCTAGGGCAGTGTCCAGACTCTCGCCGACGTGTGAGTTATAAGTGGGCCAGACTCCCATGAACCCACCGACCCCCTGGCCCGACCAGGTGTGGCTGCCCACGTCCATATCGGTCTGTCTGGGGCGGTGTCCAGACTCTCACCTACGTGCGAGTTATAAGTGAGTCAGGCTTGTTGGGTATAGCTTGGCGGGTTTCCTAAGCGAATATTTAGTCGATCCAAGAAACCTCTCCACGCCTACGGATTAAAATTTTAATCCGAATGGAAAGCCGTCTCTTATCAACCGTCTCGTGCCGTATCGAACGATCCAAATCACAACTCGACCAATTACCAAAATCGGTCTTGTGATTTGCTCGACCATTCGACCGCGAAAAAGGCGACGATTTGATCGCCGACTTTTGTGTTTATGGTCGGGGTCCAGTTAAGAATTTATTAAATATATTTTGCAAGCAAAACATGAAATTCTTACACATAAAATGACGAGACATATCCACACAACACATCCACGGCATAAGGAAATACAAAGGAGCTTATGGAAAGTTATACCTTTCCGATCACCTCGCGGTCTTCTACCTTATGACCCTCCCTTCACGGACGTCGTGTGGGAGATGATCTACCATGATATGAGATCACCAAGAACACCCACCAAACCCCTTCTCCAATCCGGCTGCAAACCCTAAACCCTAGGGTTTGCGCCGCTGGCACCTCCTCCCCTCTCTTTGCGCCGCCATCCACCGGAGCTGGCTCCAAGCCCTCCGGATCAGTGGTACACCTTGAGAGGAAGATGAAGAAGAAGAAGAAGACAAAGAACAACCCTCTTCTCAGCCACAAAATCCCTCAAGACCCCTTCTTCTTCCTTCTTGCACCGCCGCCGCAAGGCACCCCTTGCGCCGCCTTCTTCACCTCGCCGGCGCCTCCTCAGCCCTTCCCGAGCCTCAAACAAGGTAGAAGAGATTCCTACTTTGCTCCTTTGAGTCTCGGCCGAAGCTTGGTGGAGGAGGTGTCAAGGAAACCGAAGGGAGAACCCTTCTCCTAGTCGGCGCCGAGAGAAGAAGAGAGAAGGAGAGGGGGAGGGTTTTTCCTTGGCTCTTAGGTTTGATCAATTGGTTTGGTTTCTTGATTTCATAGGGTATATATAGGACTAAGGCAGGGACCAAGAGGAGGAGTTGGTTCTTGGCCCGCTAATGGATCCAAACCCGATCCATTAATTAGGATCCATGCCACTAAAGGATCCTAATTGAACTCACCTCACCAACCCCCATATTTTTATATGGTCTCCACATATTACGAGTCGTCCATCCCCTCGTGTTTAAGATCGCGTATGCCCGTTAATTAATTAAATTACTGACAATTTAACTTAATTAACTTCTGGATCCTTGATTAGTACCACTCAACCTTTTTTCAACGTGCCGGATCAAATCCACCTGCAGGGTTTGGCACGGTGAACCTTTTGAGCTCATTGATAGATACCATTTTATTGATCATTTGAGTTGCTAAAATCCATGTTTGACCTATGTTTTTATTGCTTAATTGTGAAATTGCCCTAGGTTTTAGGATTTCCTCTTATTTTGGACTTAATTACAAATTTACACATTTTTTGGATTATTTGGCCACTAATTTTCTGATATATTTTTGTAGGCATGAAAGGATCCTGGGCCTAGAGCATATTGGGTCAAACTTGAGTCGGAAGTGAACCGGATCGAATTATCAAGCTTACGATTAATCCGAGCCGTCCGATTCAAGAGCGGCTAGATCTGAGCCATCCGGGACAATCTGAAGCAATCCGAGCTAGGGTTAGGGTTGATCAAGCACTATGATCAAGATCTGAAGGTTTCATTCCAATCAGAGCTAAATCAACTGTTGGATCAATCTCGGAGGGCTCTAGATCGTCCATTCACAGATTAAGTTGATCTGGACCATCCGTTGCACATCTGGAGGATCCGAGCTACCACGAGGCAGATCCTGACCCCAGATCATCATTATTAAAATTTGGATCAAATCAGAGCAAGATCAGCCGTTGGATTCAGCCAATTCAATCTGGACCGTCCATTTCTAATGTATTTAATCAAAAATTCTCAGCCTTCCTTCCTCATCGCGTCTCTGCCGCTACAGTAGGTTGCTTCGTTTCTTCTTCGTTTTCCAGCTGAATTCTTCCATCCAAGGGGCGCGACCACCTCATCTCTTCATCTATATCAAGTCGAGGTCACTGGGGAGAGCAATCGGTGGAGTTTCAAGCTCGGAATTGGGCAAGAACAGGGTTGTTTGAGGGTTTCGGCAGTTTTGTATTTGATAGCTTCGATTTCGGTTTTGTCAAGTTCTACATCAATCCAAGTCATCTGGAGGGGTTCTCGGACAAGCTTGGAACATTCCCGCACCTTCATTTCAATCAGACAAGGCCAAATTGAAGAATTCGAATGGGTTTTCCTCCTTGAACAGTTTTGAGCTAAATTCGACCACCGATTCAGTTCCTCAGTGAATTGCTGAGCTTAGGGGTTCGAGGCCAGCCCTTGCGTGACGAACAAGGAGACCTTGAGCTAATGGAGGATTGAGGTTTAGATTTCCGTAGTTAATTTCATTGTTTTATGCTGTAATTTCGATTCTGAATTTTGTTCTATTTCTGTTTTGCGTCTCAGCTACATAATTCCATTTCTGAGTTGTTCCAGCCTTAATTAGGTTTTAAATTCTGCAAGTAATTAACTAGGAAGCTTGTTTAGTGAACTCTTAGATTTAATTTCAGTTTGTTTACATTTAGAGTTTGCGTATCAATTTGTCAATGCTGCGTATCAACTTATTTCTGCACAATTTCAGTTTTAGGGCTGCACATTTCTTCTATTAGCTTCTTAAGTTTGTGTTGAGCAACCCTTAGATGTTTTATATCTCGTCTGAACATTAGATTTTGCACCCGAATTCAGCTTGCCTTGCATTAAATCATTTCTGAATTTTGTTTCTTTTCTGCAATTCCTGCATTTCTGCACTTCTACAAACCTGCGTATCAGATTTTTGTCTAGCATCTGAACTTGGTCTCCAGTAGATGGTAGTCTCCTCCTGCATTTATACATTGAAGCTGGTTTCTTTTGCAAAGATTTAGCATCAATTTTTGCGGTTAGTATCAGCAGGTTTGTGTCAAATTCATTTCTGCATCCCAGTTTCAGATTGAGTGTCCACTTCGTTTCTGCATCCTCCACTTTTATTGTTGCATTCTCTAATTGTAATTCTTCAGTTTTGATTTCAACACATCAATAGGTTCTGGTTTGGTGAATCATTGCAACAGATTGCAACTTGATCAAGCTGTTTTCTGCATTTGCTTTATTGCTGAAATTCTGCATTCCAATTCTGCTTATGGATTCTGATTTTCTGCATCCCATTCTGAATTAAGCTTGACTTGCCCTGATCAGTTTTGGTTTCCACTTTCTTCATTCACATGTGCAGTTAATTACATAGACAGCCTAGCCAACACCAAGCTGAATTGATCAGCTACACATCCCATACATTTAGTGGCAATTTGGCACATATTTTCCTTCACTTGTGTAACAAGTTTCAATTGCTAGAACCTTGTGCCAAGCAAGGTCTCGGCACTGATCTTGTATCAGTTCTATGTCAACATGGCTTCGGTTAGTCATTTCTGAAGTTTTTGCCAAGAAGCCATTAGCTTCTCTTGAGCTGTCCTGTTTTCTGCATTAGAATTTCTGCAGCTCATTTCTGCACACATCCTAATTCGGCAACTTCTTCAGCTCATTTCTGCATGTGTTGTTTTGGAATTCTGCACTCCATTCAGTTGGTGCATTTGTTTCTCCAGTTTCTGTCAAATTTTTGAATCAATCAGCCATTTGAATTGTTAGTTTATAGCTTAAGCATTGGTTTTAGTTTTTGGCACATAAGTTGTCTTGATTTACTTGCCACAGCTTGTATCAAGTAGGGATTTGGCATAGGTTTTGTATTGGACTGTTTTTAGATCGTTTTGCTGCATTTGATTTGGATGTGCTATCAGATTTGTTTTACAATTTCAGATTTGTTTAAAACTTCGGCTGAGTTACATTGGGTCATCAAGTTTCATTAGTTGAGTTCCTTAGGGGGCATTTACTTTGTATAGCTTTTTTAGTTGAGTTCATTTATTACTTTGCATTGTGTGTTCATTTCCAAATTGCAAACCAAGCCCAATTTACATTCGAAACCCAAAATTCATAAACGACATAAATACAAGCGTGAATCAAACAAACCTCAACTAGTCCCCCAGGAAAAATACGACCTGTGGCCCCTTTACTACGTTTTCATATTTTGATTGCAAAAAGGGTTTCCAGTTATTCATATACATTTAAATTTGAGACCCACATTCGTGACACTTAGTTTGGGCCTATCACTCATCAAGGGGGCATCATCATCCTGACTCTCCAGGACACGGATTTTGTCAATAATTATCAGCACATCATATTACTAATATTATTTCCCAACGTATCGGGTCTGTCGATCTAGCAGAATAGATCTCGCCCTTCGATAAATCAAAGAAATAATAAATAATAATATATGCCCAATATTATTTCGGGATTAAGGGATCGTCCTCCATAATAACAACTGAGGTCCCATCCAATTTATTTAGTCAGTACAAAATTGGATAACCTCGGGTTTCGGTCCTACTCAATGCACTCATAGCACACTAGTGTAGTCCTATGGTCAAGACCAACCACACCTGACACCTGACTATACTACAACCTTCCCGATGGGTTGTCCATTTTCATCTAGGTTGTGAGCCTCTATTTATGCTAAGTAAGGTACTGATAACATGATCTCTCGTGTGACACCACACACCATGTTATCTATAATGCTAAGCAATGGGACTTCGTGTATGTACTATTATAAACAAACACCTAGTGTAGTGTGATTCTCTTTTCACAAATGATGTTCATATAATAAAAGTCATGTCTTTTAGTATACACATCTAACAATCTCCCACTTATACTTAAAGACATTGCTGTTCTCCTACTGCAATACATCTGACTCCCATTCCCTCCACATGCCTGTCAAAAGCTCTAGATGGAAGAGCTTTAGTGAAGGGGTCTGCTAGGTTGTCCTCCGATGCAATCTTGGCGACAACCACTTCTCCTCGCTTTACGATTTCTCGTATCAGGTGGTACTTGCGCTCTATGTGTTTACTCGCTTTATGGGCTCGTGGTTCCTTTGAGTTTGCAACTGCACCGTTGTTATCACAAAAGATTGTGACAGTTCTGGGCAAACCAGGAATCACATCCAAGTCCATCATGAAGTTTCAGAGCCATACAGGTTCCTTGGCTGCCTCTGAGGCTTCTACATACTCATCTTCCATGGTGGAGTCTGCGATGCACTTCTGCTTGACACTCCTCCAGACAATGGCTCCACCTCCTAAAGTAAACACAAAACCTGAGGTAGACTTACGTTTGTCCCTATCTGACTGGAAATCTGAGTCCGTATAACCTGTAGGGATTAATTGGCCTGTCCGGTAAACCAACATATAACCCCTAGTCCGTCTCAGGTATTTCAATATATGCTTTACTGCTGTCCAATGTCCCTGACCAAGGTTACTCTGATATCTGCTAACCATGCCGACGGCAAAATAGATATCAGGTCTCGTGTACAACATAACATACATGAGGCTCCCGATCACTGAAGCATAAGGAATAGCCTTCATTTCCTCTATCTCCTCTGATGTCTTCGGACACATCTCTTTGGATAGAGGGACTCCATGTCTGTAGGGTAAAAATCCCTTCTTGGAGTTTTTCATGCTAAAACGAGACAAGACTGTGTCAACATATGAAGCTTGGGATAAGCACAACATCCTTTTCTGGCGATCCCTTAGACCTTGATCCCAAGGATGTGTGCTGCTTCTCCTAAGTCCTTTATATCAAACTGCTTTGATAGCGAAATCCTTACGTCTGATAACACTTTGACATTGTTGCCAATTAACAAAATGTCATCTACGTAAACTATAAGAAACACCACGACGTTTCCGTCACATCTCTTATACACACACGACTCATCCGGACTTTGAGTAAACCCATATGATTGAATTACTTCGTCAAAACGGATGTTCCAAGATCTTGAAGCTTGCTTCAACCCATAGATAGATCAATTAAGCTTACACACTAGATGCTCTTTGCCCTTGGTAATGAAACCTTCTGATTGCTGCATGTAGATGGTCTCGTCAAGACTCCCGTTAAGGAAGGCCGTCTTGACATCCATCTGCCAAACCTCATAATCCATATGAGCTGCTATAGATAAGAGAATCCGGATCGACTTGAGCATAGCTACTGGAGAAAAGGTTTCCTCATAATCGATATCCTCTTTCTGAGTGTACCCTTTCGCAACAAGCCTTGCCTTGAAGGTCTCAACCTTCCCGTCTAATCCTCTCTTTCTTTTGTAGATCCACTTGCATCCAATGGCTTTTATACCATTGGGTGGTTCTACTAGCTCCCAGACATGGTTAGAATCTATTGATTCTATCTCGGATTTCATTGCCCTTTGCTAAGAATCTGCATCTTTGTCTTGGAGGGCCTCATCATAGGTCCAGGGATCTAGTTCCTGTTTTCCTGGGATCATGTCCGAAGACTCTCCCAAAAACATGTACCTTTCAGGCTGTCTTACAACCCTCCCACTGCGACGAGGTACTACTGGTGTCCTGAGTGACACGTGGTGCAGTAACTTGTGGTGTGTCCTCTTGTACACTTGGTCCTGAAGTTGGAATGCCCCCCTTAATGTTGATACAGTCTAACCCTGATTGTTGTTTTGGTGTTGACATCGATTTTAGTTTAGGTTGATGATTATGATTATGGTTAAGTCCTGATCGGGGATTAGGCATGTTATGGAAAATCCTAGCTTGGAGGGCTAGGTGTTGGAAAATCCTAACCTGGAGGGTTAGGTATGGAAAATCCTAGCTTGGAGGGCTAGGTGTTGAAAAGTCCTAATTCGGAAGGGTTGGGTGAAAATTCCTAGCTTGGAGTGCTAGGTGAAAAGTCCAAACTTGGAGGGTTAGGTGAAAAGTCCCAACTTGGAAGGTTAGGTGAAAAATCTTGGCTTGGAGGGTTAGGTCATAGCTTGGAGGGCTAGGTGTGGCAAAGTCCTAACTCGGAAGGTTGGGTGAAAAATCCTAGCTTGGAGGGCTAGGTGAAAAGTCCTAACTTGGAGGGTTAGGTGAAAAGTCCCAACTGGAGGGTTAGGTGAAAAATCCTGGCTTGGAGGGTCAGGTCCTAGCTTGGAGGGCTAGGTTGGATGAAACCCTAGCTTGGAGGGCTAGGTTGGAGCCCCTGGATCGGTTTGGTGACCGATCAGGGAGTTGGCACGGTGCTCCTTCGTGGATCGGTCTGGTGACCGATCCAGCGATGACTGATCGGTCTGGTGACCGATCAGGGAGTATGCGTTTCACCCACTGCTTGGCTCCTGATCGGTCTGGTGACCGATCAGGGAGCACACAGTGATGTTGAGTTCCCCTGCTGATCTCCTCCTGATCGGTCTGGTGACCGATCTGGATCACTGTGCAGATTGTTCTGGAGAACAATCCAGCGTCGCGAGTTCCTCACTATGATCGATCAGGACAGAGCCTGATTGGTCTGGTCATGACCTGATCGGTCTGGTGACCGATCAGGAGGCTCCTTGATCGGTCTGGTGACCGATCAGGAGGTTTGGACTGCGAAGCTCAAAAATCGACCAGTAAAGGGGTGGATCAGTCTGGTGATCGATCCACAACTTGAGATCGGTCTGGTGATCGGTCCAGGAGAGTCCGAGAGAAATCGCGATTTCTGATTGAGCGTTGGGGACCGATCAGGATGGAGCCTGATTGGTCTGAACCCCTCCTGATCGGTCTGGTGACCGATCAGGAGGCTCTGTGATCGGCCCGATGACCGATCACTTTAATTCAAAATGCACTGTCAGACGCTCTGATCGTATCTGAACGTATCCGATTCTCTGTGCTTAATCTCTGATGCTTGATTTTCTGTTTGATATACTGGTCTAATGATCTGATTAAGCTGCAGGTGACAGGGAAGGATTCAAACACTCAAGGAGAGTCAAAGGTGGCTTTTCCTTGGAGCAGGTTTGTCCGTTTTCCATCTCAGGTTGCAACGGCTGGAGCTGCTGACTGGAGCTTGGCTGAGGGAAGCTCAGGGAGTCCAGGGAGAGCTCAGTGGTAGCTGACGTTGGCAGGTAAGCAGCTGGAGGCTGCTGTGAGATGGTGTCACCTGTGTTCAGTGGAGAAACAAAAGGGCGTAGAGGAGAAAAGCAGAGTAGAGTTGGCTGAAACGTTCTTCTGGCTTGAGTTCTTGCTGCGCATTGTGTTCTCCACATCCTTGCTTGTGTGTTCTGTGATCCCATTATCTTGAGCAAGCAACTGTAATCAGTGAAGCAACCATCCCTTGCTTGAGCACTTGGAGGAAGGAACATGAGGCTTTGAGTCCGACAGCGAGAAGATACAGAGAAAGGGTTCTTGCGTGAGATCGTCGCTGGGTGGAGCTCGGGAGAAGCTTGCTGTGTTCTTGTCTATGGTAAGTGCTAAGTAAGATCTTTCTTGTGTTTCATTGTGCTTAAACTATATCCTTGATTGAAACGCTGTGGAGAGGTTACTCCACCGAGAAGGAGGTTGCTTTCTATCCGGTGTTCACCGGGGCTTGATCTGCCGACGATCAAGGGATCGCCCACCTTACGGGCACGCCAAGGAGTAGGGGCAAGTTATCCCCGAACCTTGTAAACCCTCCTTGTTATCGATCTTGCTAGTTGTGTTAGTTTGCTTTTGTTTTCTGTTTTTCTGCATACTCTGTTTTTGCTACTTTCGCTGTGCTACTAACAAATCGAAGTGCAGAAATTCGCTAAGTGTTAAAGTCCAAGTATTTGGCTATATTCACCCCCCTCTCTAGCCATCTGCGTTCCAACAAGTGGTATCAGAGCTTGGGGCTCTGTTTTTGCGAATTAACAACCGAGAGCTATCATCCATGGCACTGAGAGAAGGCTTTAGCACCACCCGACCTCCTTTCTTTGATGGCGCTGACTTTCAATATTGAAGATCAAAGATGAAGTATTACTTGAAGATGAACATCAACACTTGGTTTGCGGTGAAGGAGGGTTTCACCCCTCCAAAGGATGATGAAGGCAAGGAACTTGAATTGTGGCGGTGGACGGCCGAACAAACTCGGAAGATTGAAGCCGACGCGAAGACGGTCGTCACTCTACAATGCGGCATGAACAATGACCAACTCATCAAGGTTGGTCCATTCACAAGTGCAAAAGACTTGTGGAACAAGCTCATCGAACTCCACGAGGGCACTCGAGATTCAGGAATCGCCAAGAGGGACTTGTTCCTCAACCAACTTCAAAATCTCTCCATGAAGGAGAATGAAACCGTAAGTGAGTTACATAGCCGGTTCAAGGAAGTCCTCAACGGGCTTCATTCGATTGATGAAAAGGTTGAGAATCGCGACCTTGTGAGGTATGTATTGAAAGCATTTCCAAGGAATGCTTTGTGGTCATCCATGGTGGATGCCTACAAAGTCTCCAAGGATTTATCAATTGTTAAGTTAGATGATTTGTTTTGTGAAATAGAATTGCATGAAATGGCTAACAAAGGTCCCAAGGAGAAGGGAATTGCCTTAGTTGCAGGGGACCGATCCAATAAGAAGAAGAAGGAGAAGAAGAAGGAGAAGGAAGTCTCTTCATCTTCATCCTCTTCTGAATCCGAGTCCGATTCCGAGGAAGATGGCAGCAGCTCTTCCTCCTCCGAGATGGTAAATTTTGTGAGAAGGATGATGAGAAGGGGTCGACGCTTCAAGGGTAAAGGTAACCCTAGTGAAGCTAAAGTTGATAAGACTAATGTATCTTGTTTTGAGTGTGGTAGGAAAGGGCACTTCAAGAGTGAATGCCCAAAGTTAAAGAAGAAGGAGGAGAAATCCAAAAGAAAAGAAGAAAAATCCAAGAAGAAGAAGAAGGTCTTGAAGGTCACTTGGGATGAATCCTCTTCAAGCTCATCCGATGAAGAGAAGGAGGAGAAGAGCACAAGACATGTGACACTCATGACATTGGAAGATCAAGAGAGCAGTGATGAAACTTCCAACTCCTCAACGCGGCTTCATCATCTCGGATGATGAAGGTAACTTCTCCCGAACTTGGAAATGTTATAGAGCAATTGCATGTTAACCAATATGTGAAAGAAGTCAAAAATTAAGGTTAAAACATGCAATTGGAAATTGAACAATTAAAAGCATCTAGGGATGATACATAAATGACTTCATGTTGAGATGTTAGAGGATGAGATTAAATCATTGAAACTTGAGTTGAAATTTGAAATCCTCTAAGGTTGAGGATGTAGATGATTTGAATGATGAATTGCTAGAAGAAGAAACAAATCATTGAAGAGTGAAGTTGAGAGACTCAAGAATATTCTTGAGAAGTTCTCAACTAGCTCTAAGACCCTAGACATGATCTTGAATGCCCAAAGGGCAGTCTACAATAGGGCCGGTATTGGTTACCGACCCAAAGAACCTTCATTTGTGTCTCTTGATGTCTAGGACTGATATGAGACAATCTAGGACACCCAAGGTTCAAAAGAAAGTTGTCAAGGCATGGGT